>JAOTOL010000846.1:0-144900 GCA_034440575.1 Imbricaverruca yamaguchii | reverse complement strand
GGATGCAGTATTCGAAATTTGGCCTGACGTATGCACAGTAAATCTTCCTGATGACTTCCCTCACTCCTGTATGATACATTCCTATTTATTGCCCCGAGCATTCTCAGTGCCTTCTTACTGGCTTCCTTGGTCTCTTCTGATGCCCACAATTTTGTGTTTAGAATAACACCTAAATACTTCTCCTGTTGAGTCACTGATAGCACTTGGCCACCCATCAAGTATGGAGCCTTCATATGTTGCTTACCTACATGCATGATTTTTCACTTCTCAAAATTAAATTTCATGTGCCATTCTTCGGACCACTTCACAAGTTCGTCTGTCTTTTGCAGCGAGATATGCTCATCTTGACCTGTTATTGCCCTAAAAACCTTCAAATCATCCGCAAATTTCAAAGCTTTACTGCTTAAGCCACTTTCAATGTTATCTACAAATATAATGAACAGTAGTGGCCCCAGTACTGACCCTTGGGGGACTCCACTAAGAACATTTTGTCATGATGACTTTGTACCGTTTAGCATCACTCTTTGCTGTCTATCTGAAAGCCACAACTCCATCCACTTTAAGATGCTACCTGCAATACCATGGGACTGAAGCTGTATCATTAGCCGTTTATGGGGTACCTTGTCAAAGGCCTTACTAAAGTCAAGATATGCTATCAACCTGATTTCCCTGATCAAATTGTTCTGTAGCGAAGTTCAAAAAGTCCAAGAGACTTGTGAGACAAGATCTTCCTTTTCTAAACCCATGTTGAGTATCTTGAATCAATCTGCTACCTTCCAGATAACTAACTATTCTATCCTTGATACTTGATTCGGGTACCTTGCAGACTAGGGATGTGAGACTTACTGGCCTATAGTTTTCAACTTTCCCTCTTTCTCCTTTCTTGAAAATAGGAACTACATTTCCCCTTTTCCAATGGGTTGGAAGTTCATTTTGTGAAACTGATCTACAAAATATTATTTTTACAAAATTTACCAAATTATCCTTGATAACTTCCCCTACATGTGGCTTGAATCATACTGATGAGTTCTTTTATCACTAGATGAACTATCACTCTGTCTCCTTGAACTACTGCTGTCCCTATTTGCTGCCTTGGAGGTTCTATTGCCTTGGCTGACACTATTGGAATATTCCTGAGTTGGCAATGCAATTTCATCCCTCCCCACCCCATTTCCTAGTTTCCCTGAAGGACATGCTCGTACACTTTGCCTAACACATGGACCCCCTTCTCCGAGAAGTTCAGGCCATCCCTCTGATAGAGGTCCCACGATGCATAAAACCTGCATCACTCGTCTACAAAGGTGTAACCTAGCTCATGGCAGAGCTTCCCTACCCTGGCGTTGGCTGCCAGTGCCCTAGAGCTCCACCCAGGGAAGGCTCTAGCCGTAGGCAAAATTGCTGTTACAATGACTACCCCTGCTTGCTACCCCTCAAAGTGGCCAGAAGGGCCCTGTAGTCCCGCAGAAGCTCCTTACTCCTAGCAGGACCTATGTTATTTACCCCTACGTGCACTATAACTGTACTAAACTGGTGATCACTGGTGACCTGTGCCACCACTGGTGCCAGGTCCTTCACCTTGGCACCAGGCCTGGTGATGCACCTCCTGTCCCTCCTACCTTTACAGAATACTCGCTCTAAATGTCGCACACGAGAGTCGCCTACGAGAGTCGGGCACCGATGATTTTTAACGCGTTAGGGCGTTTTCGAAGATCCCGATGTCTTCATTTAACGCCCGGTGCTTTTGTTCGTTGTGGAACCATGTTGCCATTTGCGGCCCCCAGCCTCTTTTTCAGGCTCTGGTGCGTCCCTCTGTGTGCCATAAGAGCGTCTTGTGCATTTTTTTTAGAGGTGCAGGTATGTTTATGTATGACTGCAACGCATGCGTTAAGGCCCTGTCGCTTTTTGGGAGACTATGTGCGCTTTGCAGGGCCAGTTGTATTGTCGGCCCCCGTTATGCTCTTGGTTTCTGTTGTGTTTTTGGTGGCTTCTGACGTACATTTGTGGTGCTCCAGGATGACTTTGTGGCTTTGGTGCGGTGCTTCTGAGTCCCAGCGCGATTTATCGCGCCCAGGAGCGTGGTTCCGGGGACCCAACGCCAGCTTTCTGGGCTCAATGCGATTTTTGTGGATTTCTTTCTGTTGTAAATCCCGAATCCCGGTCTGATTTCTCGAGTCCTTGGCGCTACGTTTTTGTATCTTACCTCTACTTTTTCAAGATACAGTATGTTTTTTTTTCAGTGCCATACGCAATTTGTGAGGGCATCTGGTTGCATGTTCGGCGCTCCAGAGCCATCTTCTTGAACAGGACATTTATTTTGTTAAATTCATTCTTTTTTTCGGATACCTATTTGGTTTTTGTGGTCACACTGTTCTTACGTGTGGGCCTAAACGCCAATTTTGTGGAGCTTCGACGGGACTACAGATGGGAATTGTGGGTCCCGGGCGCGATATTTTGGGGGACAGATTTGAGTTTGTGGGAAGCGTTGTACTTAGCTCGTACCCCAACATGAATTTGGCGGTTCCTATTGCAAGTTTTCGGGCCTCACGAGTTTTTGGGGCTCGAAGTACTTGTCTGGAGACCCATGCGCGAATTCTGGTGGACCGACGCGAATTTTGGTGGCCCTAGCGCGAGTTTTGGAGCCCCGGCACGATTCTTGGGAGCTTATGCCTCTCAGGATAGAGGGTGCATTTGCCCCTTTGATATGCCACTGCGGCCACTGAAGGAGTATATTTTTGTCCCAGAGTGACATTCCGGTTAAGAATTGATTTTTGGAGCAGCTGCAACTTTTGGGGGCCCACCGCGCCCTTCTGGGCTTCCATGGTGATTTTCAAGGGCTGCGACGCGATTTTTTTTAAACATAGTCCAATGTGATCTTTTGGGCCCCGACGTCATTTGTTTGGATCCCTAGCGCAAGCTTTAGCTGCCTCGACACTTTTGGATCTGAAACGTTTTAGGTTTTTTAACGTCATTTTTGGCCCCAGAGTTGGAGTGGTTTGTGTTTTTTTGTGTATTTTTGTGAGTGTTTTTCAGAGTTGGACCAATGTCCGGAGTGCTTTTCGTTGCCCCGGCTTCATTTGTTTTGGTCCCAATGAGACTGTTGCGGAGTTGTACGACCCGTCGTTTCACTATATTTATTTTCAAGGTCCGGTCGTACATTTTTAGTACACCCAGGCTCAGCGTGATTTTCAGGGTCCGCGCCAGGATTTGTTTGGTCCATGTCGTAAATTTGAAACACCCCGGCACGATTTTTACCATCTCTTAGGGGTTTCTTGCAAATTATAGGCCTCATCTCGCGTCATAAGTATCTCGTCCCATTTCCTGGAGCCTCTTTACCGGTTTTCAACGTCTTATGTCCTACCCTCCTCCATATTCAATGTCCTCTCTCGTCTTGAAGGGCCTTCTCTTACATCCTGGGGCCCTTTACCATGGCATGGGGGCTCTCATGTCCCAGGGGGCATTATCTGCCAAATTAGGGACCTTCTACCACGCTTCGTGGGCCTCCTCCTTTGTCATGGCAAAGCCTTACCGGTCTTCAGGGAATCTTCAACTTTGGAAACCTCACATCCGTTCATACCCGTTACCGCTCTCATCATAAGGGCCTCCTCTATTTTCTTGGAAATCTTTCTGGTTCTCGGGGCCTCATTCAGTCGTGTAGACCTACTCCTTTTGGGGGACTCCTCTCGATTCCGGCAGGGCCCTTACTTCTCTTCTAGAGTCCTTTTTCAAATTATGGGCCTCCTCTCACGTCTTGGGGACTTCTTGCTCTGGATTTTGATCCGAACTTCGTCCATCTTAAGGGTGGTATCTTATCTCCTGGTGGACTCCTCTTCTCTCCCAGGTTCCCCCTCTTCCAAATTACACACAACCTTCCTTATCTCAGTGGCCTTGTTATTTCCCGAGGACATTTTTGGCCATCTGCGAGCCTTATTTTCCGCCTGGGAGCTATCTCTCTTATCAAGTGGCCTTTCTCTGCAATTTTAGGGCCCCCTCGTTCATCATGTGGTCTTATTTCCAACCTTGTGTCGTCCTCTTCCGAATTAGGCGCCTCCTGCGATGTCTCTGGATCATCCTTTTCAATTTTGGTGGAACCTTACTCGTTTTAGTGCCTATTTTTGCGTCTCCGAAACCTCATCTCATATCCACTGACTTTCTCTTCCGTCTTGGGGCCTCCTCTCACTTTCTGGGGCCTCGCTTCCCGTATTGGGGTGTCCTTTACAATTCTGGGAGCCTCCGTGCCAATTTTTTTGGCCCTCTCTTGACTTCTGGGACCTCCTACCCTCTCCCAGGTGACTCCGCTTTAAAATTATGGGACTCCTTTAACGTCTTGGAGGCCTCCGCATCTGTGCCGGGAGCCTCATTGTCCTCTTAGCAGGTTGCTTTTGCGTCCTAGTCTTAAATTTTATCTCCTAGGGTACTCGTCTTCTAAAATGTGGGCCTCATCTGGCTAGTCTCAGTGGCCTTCTCTCCTTCCTCCTTCCTAGGGGACCTTCTTACCCATCTTGGGGCCCCCTCTTGCGTTCGGATAAATATCTCTTGTCATTATTTTCTATTGTAGGGTCCTTATCTTCCATCTTGGGGGCTCGTCCCAAATTAAGAATATCTTGCCACCCATCGAAAGCCTTCTCGTGTAACCATGGGTGGCTTCTTGCCCGTGTCTCGGTGGCATCCTTTTCGTCCTGGAGGTCTTTTTTTCGTCCTGGGGGCCTCCTTTTCATCCTGGGGTCTCCTCAAAATATCTGTTCTATGTCTTTTATAGGTGCCTGATTATATTTCCTGTGGGCCTCGTTATCAGTCCTGAATAGATCCTTGGGTCCGTTATCAGAGGGCCTCCTTTTCATCCTAGAGGTGTACTTTTCGTCCTGGGGTGGCCTCCTTTTCGTCCTGGGGGTCTCCGTGTCAACATTTGGAACTCTCGTAATGTCTGGGACCTCCTACCCTCTCCTACATGACTTTTGTTTTCAATTTATGGGCCTCCTCCCGGAGGCCCATAATTTACAGAATATCTTTTTTCGTCTTGGGGCCTCCTTTCGTCCTGGGGCCTTATTTTCGTCCTCGAGGTTTCCTTTTCGTCCTGTAGGGGCTCCTTCAGGAGGCCCATAATTTGTAGGATCTCTTTTTCGTCTTAGCGGCCTCCTTTTCGTCCTGGGGCCTTCTTTTCATCCTAGGTGTTTCCTTTTCGTCCTGGGGGCTTCCTTTTCGTCCTGGGGGCCTCCTTTTTGTCCAGGGGCCTTCTCAAATTTCAGGGGCGGCGCCCACCAGTCTCACAGCAGGGGGGCAATTGCCCCCGCTGACCCCCCGGTGGCGACGCCCCTGCGTACAGCAAATGTATGTAAGTACACGGCCCCTGTCAATGTCTATTGGCAGCCGGGGACTTCATCTGGGCGCTGATTTGGGTTCAGCAGGTTATCACGACAGCAAGAAATGGTACTTTTCCGCGTACGTTCCTGACTAACAAGTATACGTGAGTGGTATAAATTATACGTCATCTGAAAGCTTTTTTCATGGTCTTCCGATAATTATGGTAGGCTTCCACATGATCGTGTTAGTTATTGTGTAAGATGGTGTTCTTCTTGTCATGCATGCAATAATGCAGTGGCAACAGCAATTTCAATGCCAGACCAGCTCGGAAGCAACTTTAATAACAGCTTAATTTGTGGGTGGAATGGAAAATTACCACGTAATGCCATACATCTTTTTAATTAAATGTGTTCTATTTTAACTAAAGGAAATATTTCCATTTTAAAATATGATTTCATTATTCGCGTCGTGTAACGTAAAATATCAGGCATTTTGCAGTACAGCACGACATAAATACGGCAACACAAGTTGTTTATCAATCAGACTTTAATACGAGGAGCATAAATCTGGGGAAGACGAGACTGCCAAGATTGAGGAAGACCCTCTCTCACACTGCCGATAGTTTCTCGGTTGTGTACTCTGTGGTGGAGGTGAATGTGCACTTTGGGCGCATCGACTACGTTCGTCATTTTGCGCACATTAATATATATATATATATATTCCGGCGCCCAACAGAGTGCGTATTAAAACGATGTATCGAGGAAGCACAACGCAAGACCAATATTGGGAGAAGCAAACACATGAAGCAGAAAAAGAACCTTGGGTTCTTTCACGACGCAATTAACTGCTAGGTCATATAGCGTTGCCAACTTCTGAAACCGATTGGTCGCGGGTGGACTCGGTAATTACGCTGGTTGCGGGACTTGAACCCATAATCTTGCGGTCAAGAGCCCCACACCCTACCGGCTAAGCTACCGCGGCTGCACCAAACGCGTGACATAAGAGGTTATCGGTAGCAGGTGCAGATAAGCCACGTTACTTAATGAGATTACATTGCGTCAATACATTACAATACCTAACATTACAGTACGTACATATCTGGCACTTTATAAAATCGAACGAACTGACAAGAATAGATGGAACATCCTCATCGTGACATCTGTGGCTGAGAACAACTCGACATGCATACATACACAGACTACTCACGAGCACTGTAGTGGGACGATGAGTACGCGTGGACCTACAGGCTACGCTCTACCGACTTCACAAACACAGGCACATATCAGTACTTGAGCTTGACATACACTCGGTGCAACTGCAACACGTACGTTTAGTCTCATGTAATATTTGTGTAGAAAGTCCTGATATGCAGCTATATGATCAACGGCTGGTGATGCATCTATACGGCCAAACAATGAAGGACTCAAACACTGATCTAAATGTGAAGTGTCGCCCAAGTGCGACCCACACTTCGCATTCACCGAGCAAACTGTTCGCCTCTCCACTCCTGTCGCTTTGCGAGCTTGGCGACGTTCGCCTTTTTGTTCACCAGCCCGAGACGAATAAATGTCTGGGTCCTCGCAAAGCATTTAATTATATTTTATATGCAGAATTGAATCTGGATTCCAAACACCTGGCAGAAACTTTCAACGACCTTTGGATTTCTGCTGAGTGTCGGGTTCTTGGGCATGGTGAACACATAACGCTGCATCCATCTCTCTGAATGTTTGGAAGAATTCCTCGGTGGGAACCGTAGGGCCGCTATGTCTCAGGAGGCGAGTCCAGAGCGCTTATTGTGGTTCATCTTCGGCATACGCAGATGGGCTCCCAGCGATCGGTCCGTTGATTTCCTTCTGGCCGTGGACCCGGCCACACATCACCCCCCCACCGCCACGCTTAGCATTTAACATTCCTTCAATTCACATTATTATCTGATGTGCTTTGAAGGAAGCTGATATTCATTTATATGGGAAATGAAAAACTCAGAAAATCAGCAGTTCAAGTTCATGTGCTGATATCTAGAAAAAAGTAATTTCATCCAAAACATAATATTAATATAGTTCAACTAAGATATTTCAAACACTAGGAAAAAACACTAATTTTGACAATGACAGTACAATGCTATCCCCCACGCCATAGAAATATGGAAAGTGTGGGGAAATGGGGTTTTTGGTCGCTAACAAATAACACTGATGTCAAATTACAAAAATAGCCTAACTGAATCTAACCTAACCAACTGATGCTGGCCCTCCTAAAACATACTCATATTCGGTCATCTAAAGCCTTCTGATATTGTATGATGGATGTTGAAAGGTGATTCTCGAAGGAAATGGTAGATCCATTGTACCTTAATTACACACTCGCATCAATTGTGCACCGTATATTAATTCACCTAGTGACATGGAAACTCAGTTAATGGAAGCATATATTTTGCATCCTAGGCTGAATCTGTTAGCATTACCCAATGTAGAATGTGCTGGCCATTATTCTGCTGGAATATCATGATGGAAATGTTAGAAATAGCCATATACAAATATATGTATTCATTTTTTTGGTATAATTAAACCTGGTTTTGGCTTCTCGTGCATGACTGCCTATCCTGTCTTCTCTTCTCATCTTTCACAACTCCCAAGTAGCCATGTTCTTCATTCAACACAGTTTATGGAACATTATTTTTAGGATAATGGGAAGAAGTTGCTAGTAAGCTTCAAAAAGTCGAGTTCATACATTTGTTTAAAAATTGTCTTCATTGGGGCTTTTTATATATAAATACCAAGGTTTTTGGAATTTGGAGAATAGAATAGAAACAACGCAATGCTTTTCCTGAAAAGGAAAAACATTGTGTTGTTTCTAAGTTTGGACAGAGGAACGATTGTGGTGCTAACCCAACCAGCATTGTTGCATATATGATGTCAAAGATATTCAAGGGATGCCATTGGTTTGGATGCACTGTTCTTACATTTAACATTATCCTTCATTACCAATTACCCCACTCAAAGCAACAAGTTTCGCATTACTTCACTTACCAACTGTAAAACATGCATTTGTGCTGGAATATAATGGTCATATCATCTTAATGACATTCAGAAACATGCATTTACAATTTTTTTTCTTGAAATGCCACCTCAACTAAAATGCAAATCTTCTTCTGCAGGTGCAATTGTAAAAACCTCACACAGCTCCAGCCTGGCCTCTTTTCAGAAGAGAACATAAATTAGCTTCCAAAATTAAAAGATCACATTCATCAACAATTTCTATCTGAAAATTGAGGAAGCTAAAGAAATGCCAAACTTATCCAAACCTCATTTTAGCTTTGCCTAGGTAAAAATGTGCAAAACGTCACTTGTAAACACTCAAAACTGCAATAATGAAACCTTTAATCACATCTCACACAGTAAAGGTGAGAGTGGTCACATTTTAACCACATCAATCAACTTTGCATTGGAAAGGCATGCCAAGAATTCAAATATTAACTAAAAAGTAAAACATGCATTTGTGCTGGAATATAATGGTCATATCATCTTAATGACATTCAGAAACATGCATTTACAATTTTTTATCTTGAAATGCCACCTCAACTAAAATGCAAATCTTCTTCTGCAGGTGCAATTGTAAAAACCCCACACAGCTCCAGCCTGGCCTCTTTTCAGAAGAGAACATAAATTAGCTTCCAAAATTAAAAGATCACATTCATCAACAAATTCCATCTGAAAATTGAGGAAGCTAAAGAAATGCCAAACTTATCCAAACCTCATTTTAGCTTTGCCTAGGTAAAAATGTGCAAAACGTCACTTGTAAACACTCAAAACTGCAATAATGAAACCTTTAATCACATCTCACACAGTACAGGTGAGAGTGGTCACATTTTAACCACATCAATCAACTTTGCATTGGAAAGGCATGCCAAGAATTCAAATATTAACTAAAAAGTACATATTTCCCTGAAAATGTATTTTAAGGTCTGATATTTTTGGCAATTACACCAGTATTTTCAGTGGCTACTAATAATTGGTACCACAACAGCTACAGTGAAGAAATCCTGCACAGCCACTTTCATGTTCAGAATATGGCACAACACTACAAAACAATATGTTTTAAAGTAGCTCTATGTGAGTGGTTAGATGACTTTGCTAGAGAGAACCATCTGAATATGGATACCATCTTCATTTTTGAAATTCAGTAAACAGTATAATTACTGGTTTGGCCACACAAAAGCAGCAGTAGAGCAATTTGTTGCATGCATTAAGTGTTTGGAAACTCCCTCTTCCCTTACTACCACTACTGCCCAGCCATGATGCAATGGGCAAGTAATTACCAAATTGTGCACAAGTGGGTGAATGGCACAGTACGGCATGATTACATATGGCACACAGGAACAATATGATAACTGACAGGGGACCAACGCATGTGCTAACATTATCAACAGATTGCATCAATGACATGCTGACCAAGTTGACATTGTGGGTATCAGGCTTTAATTCGCATAAATTGTCTGAGGTGTGTGTTCTCAATATCAACCACGCCATGGATCCCCCCACACACCAAAAAAAAAAAAAAAATTAAAATTTAAAAAAAAAATAATATATTTTTTAACAAGAAGAAAAAAAAAAAGGAAAAAAAGGGTTAAAAATGTTTAAAAAGTAAAATAGTATATTTAATATTTTTTTTGGTTTTTTTAAAAAATAAAAAAAAATTTAAAAGTTTTTTTGTAATATAAAAAGTGTTTTTGTTTTATGGGGTCGTGGTGGGGGGTTTTTTTTTTTTAATTAAAATATTATAAAAAAGGGAATTTTTAGGTACTTTTTTTTTTTTTTTTTTTTTGGGGGAGTGGGGGGGCCTGTGTCCTGATAACGGGAGGGGGCGAGGCGCCCGGGGGGGTACACGGGGCAGGCGACACGGGTCCGTATCACAAGTACCCAAAGTCATAAGTACCAAGATTCATAAGTTCCAAGGCTGCCAGATGACTTCTAGAATATCTGCGGATAGGACGGATTCACAAGTACCCGGTGTCATAAGTTCCAAAAATAGTTCTGAATTCTACCGCTAGATGACATCGTAAGTATTATGCACCAGAGCTTACTTGCGTGCCGACAGATGGCAGGCCGCATTTGCTGTGTGCTTCAAAAAGGTTACCAAATTCTTGAGCCGGGAAATTCTCAACAAGTTATAGAGATTTTGTGTCTAGAAAAACCAAGTGTCCCCAAACAAAGGAATGCCGCTGGTTTAGTTCCAGCCTGCCGTAAATTCGTCAAAGTGACGACATATTCATATTCATATTCATTTCGCAAATTCTCCGAATATCTAAGAAATACAGACTCATCAGAATTCCTTCAAAATTGGTACACATGCAGAACTGGATGAACTGATCATCATGACTATAAAAGCTAATCAGGGCGCCCTTAAACAGCTGAGATATTCCAGGTAAAACGTCTGGGTCATTCAGGTCGTGAACTCCTCAGAATTCCTTCAAAATGGGCACAAATGTACTCTTGGATGCATTGATGACCATGAGCATAAAACCTGAAGGGACGTTCATGAAAGCAAAATTATGTGTATCAAAACCTCTCCTGGAAAAATTATCCTGGACCAAGGCAGCGATTCAAAACACAAAGCTTTTCTTTTTTAACTTGCACGTCAAGTTAGACTGATATTCGATCCCTACATGTGGAACATCGTGAAAACGAGCATGCTGGTGGACCTCGGTACACTGATTATCGTGAGCACAATCAAGAAGCCGCATTGCTGGTTGGTTATTGGTTTTACGACACATCGACCGTTGATTTATGTAGCGTCGCCAATCTCTCACGCCAATTGGTCGCGGGTGAAGAGTAGTGACAGGTAAGACTCGAACCCACAACCTTTCGATTGTGAGACGAGCAACTTACCCCTAGGCCACTCGTCCCCAAGAAGAAGCCGCTTTGCAAAACACCACTGGGATATTCATGGTCAAAGGTCAAAGGTCATCGAGATTTCCTTCGAAATTAGCAGATGGGTAGTACTCGATACACTAATTACATGAGCATACAAGCTAAGAGGAGCATTCACGATCAGCTGAGATATGCAATGTCAAAGGTTAGAGTTTTTGAGGTTGGATTCTTCAGATTCCGTTAAAAATTGGTGGAGTAGTCATAATTGATGCACGGATCATCATGAACACAAAGGCTAAGAGGGCCGTTCATAAACAGCTGAGTTATTCAAGATCAAAGGTCGAGATCATTGTGGTCGGACCACTGATATATATTGTTAATGGCACACATGTAGTCCAGGACTAACTGACGACCATGGGCATGAATGATAAAGCGGCGTTGCTAAACAGTTGAGCTATTCAGTGTCAAGGGTCAGGGTCAATGAGGTCGGACTATTCAGATTTTCTTCAAAGTTTGTACACGCGGAGTAATTGATGCCCTGACCATCATCAGCATAAAAGCTCAGAGGGCGGGGTCATTGGGGTGGGACTTCTTATAATTCCTTCAAAATAGGCACACATTTATTCTAGGATGAACTAACCCTCATGAGCATACAAGCCAAGATGGTCGTTCATAAACGGCTGGATTATTTGTGTCCAAACATTTATGGGTGTGCATATGCAGCGATTAATAGCACAAAACGAATATCAATATGCACATCAAGCAACATTGAAATTTGATTTTTACAGGGGGAGCATCGTGAAAACTAGCATACTGGTAGGGTAAACGGACAAATGTACGTAAAGCAAATGTATGCGTGACAGATGTCCATACTGAAATGTACCGAAGCAAATGTACGTAGGCATAGATGTACGTATGGTAATCGTTCGTCAGCGCATATGTACGTATGACAAATGTAGTTAAGCGCAAAAGTACGTATGCGCAAATGTACGGAAGTGCAAAAGTGTGTATGCCCAAATGTTCGGAGACGCAAATATACGTATGGATAACATGTTCATAAATATACGCAAGCGCAAAACTACATATTGCAAATGTACGTATGCGCAAATGTACGCATGTACAAATGTACGCATGCGTAGATGTACGCAAGCGCAAATGTACGGATGTGCAACTGTACGTATGCGTAAATGTACGAACGCACAGAAGTACGAATGAACAAAGGCACGTCAGAGCACAGGTACGTATACGCAAATGTGCGCATGCACAAATGTATGTATGCGCAGATGTACACAAGCACAAATGTAACTAAGAGCAAATACAGACATGTGCAATTGTGCGCATGTCTAAATGTACGTAAGCGAAATGTACATAATCTCCAAAAGCACCTATGTGTAAATGAGCGTATGTGCAAAGGTACATATGCGCAAATGTACGTAAGTGCAAATGTATGTAAGAATAAAGGCATATAAGAGCAAATGTACGTAAACGTACAAGTATGTAAACGCACATGTACGTAAAGTAAATGTATGTATAAGCCAATGCGCGTACAGTTATGCATACGTATCTTTACGTTTTCATATGTTTGGCTGGGTACGTATGCCATACGCACATTTGCGCTTACGTATATTCGCTTATGGACCTCCACCATGCGCATAATTGCTCTTGTGTACATCTGCCATACATATATTTCTCATGAGTATTTTTGCGCCTTCGTACATCTGCACTTACGTTCATCTGCCTCATGTAAGTTTGCGCATACGTCCATATGTGCCTGTATGCATTTGCTCTGACATACTTTTGCGCTGACGCATATTCGCAAACACGCGTACGTACATTTGCGATTACGTACTTCTGCGCATTCGTATATCTGCTCTGATATATAATTGCGCGTACGTACATTTGCGCTTACATACATTTATGCTAACGTACTTTTGCGCTTACGTACACTTACGCATACTTATGCTTGCGCTTACGTCCATTTGCGCTTACGCATATCTGCGATGATGTATTTTTGGATCACGTACATACATTAAAATATCAGCAGTGATATATCTCGGTTACGCGGACGTCCATTTGTGCGTACGTACGTTTGCGCTGACGTAACTTGCGTGCATTTGTCATACGTACCTTTATGCATACGTACATTTGCTTACTTACATTTACTTAGGTGTATCGTCATGCGTACATTTGTCCGAGAATCTCCCAGTTGAGCTTGGTGCACTGATTATCATGAGCATATTTAAGAAGTCCTATCACAAAAATCTACGGAAATTTCCGGAGCCAAGGACCAAAGGCCATCGAGACCGGCCTCGTCTAGATTTCCTTCAAAATTGTTGCACGGATAGTACTTGATGCACTGGTCATCATGACCATACAGGCTAAGAGGGGCGTTCGTAAACAGCCGAATTACTGAAGGTCAAAGTCGGGACCATTAAGGTCGATCTCTCATAATTGTTTCAAGATTGCCACACAGCTAGTCCAAGATGCGCTGACGGTCATGAGCATGAAGGCTCACAAGGGCCTTCATGAACAGCTGGATTATTGGGCCAAAATATTTCCCGGTGTGTTCATGCAGCGATTAAAAACAAAACACCAATGGCAAACTGCACGTCAAGCGAAATCAATACTTGATGCTTCCCAGTGGAACATCATGAAAGGCAGCATACTGGTAGAGCTCGGCATCTTGATGAACATGAGCAAACACAAGAAGACGTATTACACAACACAGATATATTTAGGGTCAAAAGTAAAATGTCATCGAGGTTGGACGCCTCCGATTTCTTTCAAAATTGGTTCTCGGGAAGCACCCCTTGCGGAAGGGCAGAAATCGAAAGTTCTTGAATTGATTGACCCGTGCCAAAGCATGCAAAATAAACGTTCATTCCATTCCGGTCCAAGTTTTAGGAACGTAACGTGAAGAGTTACTGCCCAATTGGGGAACGGGTGGCATATTCCCTTTTTAATTGAATATATGATGCTATTGTTTTTTGCGATCTGTCTCCCTCTCTCTCTCTCTTCTTGAAATCAGCTCTCTGGACAACAGCATTGCTGTGCTTATCGGCGAAAATTCATTTGTGAGTCAAAACAGTACGTGGGCCGCTAGTACGTCGGTCAAGTCGTTGACGCGCAAGCCGTTACATTGCGCGCCAAGTAACCAATTCAAACATCAACCGGCTCGCATGACGACCTGTATAATTTGCGCAGCGAGAGGTGGGCAGTGATTGGATTAACGGATGCGGGCAGTTACTCCAGAGTACATTTTAGTAACAGAATACCACGAATGCATATGACTTTCCATTGGTCTCCGGAAGAGCATAGGAGTGGCATCAATGTCCTTGTCTGTAATACCTATAGTTATTGCGGTTGTGCATAGGCTTCGCCGCCACTGAGTTCCGAGGCCCGAATCTTCCTGGGATGTTGGAAAACTTCGAGAAAATATGTCATCTTCCGGCAGTTTCCCAGTTTCTGTACCAGGCAACATCTGAATCTGGTGGGAGAATTCGTCAGACGGTGCCATCACGGGTCTGCCGTATCAATGCTACCATGGCCCGCGGCGTGCCGCCCCACTGGACCAGTCTGCCGTCGGCTGGATGTCAGCTAAGTGTCGGCTGCATGTCGAAATTGGCGAGCATTCCACTCACCAGCTGACAGCGAGCCGCTGTCGGCATGTTTACTAGGAATATGTATATACATGTATATCTACATGCACACACACACACACATATATATATATATATATATATTTATATATATATATATATATATATATATATATATATATATATATATATATATAACCATGTATAAGCTATCCGTGGGAGGTACCTCTAGCAAAGACAGACATATGCGTCAATGGCATCAACGCTGTTAACAACAGCCAAGGCGTCCAGTGTCATATCTTCTGCTATGCAATGTCTTGCATTATCGGATAATATCCTTCATGCAATTTACTATCTTCTGCCCCCTCTTCATGCTGATAAAAATCAGATTGATGCCACTTTGGTTCCGTAGCCACAAATGTCTTGCTTGTGAGTCACGTTTTGTAGTGAGAAGAAGGTAATGCTTGGTGCACCGTATGAATTAAATTCTGGTCGTGTGCGTAACTCGATAACACCATAGGCCGAAACAAGCCGAAAATCTAGTTTCTTTCGACTTTCGGTGTTGAAGAACGGAATTCAAAAGCTGCATGCAAACCGAATGTAGTTGGTGCATCAACTAATTGTCCATTTAACCCAAAATCCAGCATAATTTTACTTTCGAATGTATCGAGGCCCATCGTTTTGCAAAATTACTGAACATCCTGCTTGGTATTCGCGCTAGCAAGGGGTAACTCTAGTAACTGCAAGGAACTATCAATCTTCAAATGACAAAAATAATCAGAATAAAACAATGGCTAAAAACCGAGGTGAAGTTAAACTTTAACTAAATCGGACAGGTGATGAAGTAAGACGGCGACTATTGGTCCGACATCCAAAGCCGAGAGGGGCCTTTTAACTTTCTCAAATGCCGTGTATAGCTTGTGGTGGCCTGATATAAGCGTGTGATAGATTGCTAGAAGTTCGTTCTACCGTCTAATGCGGTTACATAATGACATTAAAATTAGTCATAGAATCATAAATTCCAACAGCCAGACAGGGTCCCAGTAATAAACCGAGCTAATTCGGAAAGAAGCCGTATGCGGTCGCATGTGGCCGTGAGACATTAGTACGTGGACTACCCGTGTGCAATTTTGATGGATATGTGAGTAGTCCAACCTCAGTGTCAGTGTCCTGTAATAACAATATAATAACAAATGATAAGTATATATGTATATACATATATATATCATATATGTATATATATATATATATATATATATATATATATATATATATATATATATATATATATATATATATATATATATATATATATATATATATATATATATATATATATATATATATATATATATATATATATATATATATATATATATATATATATATATGACGTCCTGGTCATCATCTAAGTTCCAGTTAAGAGGGGCGTTCATAAAAAGCTGGGCTATTTGAGTCGGGATTTCTTCATACATTCTCGGTGCAGATATGATGGACAGCGATGCAAACGAAGAAAAATCTGGAAGTAAGGTTATGTTGCTTTTTGAGTATTGCGCGTGGATCATAGAACATGATACTCTAATCATGATGAAAACCATATATAATCGTACTACAATACGCAGCGAAGATATGCTGGGTTAAAGTACAAGTGTCACAGTCGTCGGACTACTCAGATTTCGTTAAAATTGACATGCAGATACTCCTCCATATCCTGATCAAGGCACATAATGCACATAAAGACTAAGAAGAGTGCTCATAAATAGCCGCTAACAGACGCCAAAGGCCAGGGTCACGGAAATCGGAGTGCTCATATTTCCTTAAAACACACAGGTAGATCTTGATGTGCTGATCGCATGAGCATGGAACCAAAGAGTTCATAAACACATGAGTCATTCAAAGTCAAATGACAGGGTCAGACTACCCAGATTTCCTTCAAAATTGGCACGCAGGTGGCCTTTGACGCGCTAACCAGCATGACCCTACACGCTAAGAGGGACGTTCATAAGCAGCCGAGTTAGTCAGTTATTTGGGCTTTAGGGCGCTTCGAACAGAATTGATAATTCGCACCCAAGCTGAGTTATGCAGTCAAAACTTCGTCTTGCATTGACGGTATAGATATAACTTACGGCGATAAAACTAATGTGAATCTGTACGTCAACGACTTCTTCAACCGTTGGCGCTCTCCAAGAGGAGAAAAGGCTTTCCTTTCCACATAAAATTCCTCTCCACCTGCCGATCACTATTCCAAGATCTCCTTTATGGTGCCGTCATTGCGGTGTGATCTGTCCTGATCCCAGAAGTGTTCAGTGCATGCACTTTCTTTTTCACGTCTGGTGGGATGCCCTGCCACGATCAACATTAATGGACCCGCCTCTGCCAACAACAGTTGAGGCCTGGAACCCTGACAGAACCTGGGTCGCATCCGCTGTTCTAAGACTCATCCATGCGGGTATTACGTGTGACTCGCGCTTGTTACTAGACTACTCGTGTTGCGTGATATCGGGGGATGTGGTGTGGATGTACTCGGGTAGATAGTGCCCGTGGAACTCGCGATGTAATCTTGATTGGGTGTTTTTTTCGGTGTACGTTTTTCCTGTTTCACATAATCTTCTATATATAGGCTTAACCCAGGTACGCCCCTGTTGATCTCACTTGGCCTCAACACTTTTTGACTTCATCCCACGGTTTTCCCGACGATGCCCGATCGAATTATAGTACCGTGAGGTCACACGAGCGCCGTATTTGCCCTTGGATGCTGCCACGATTATTGTTTATTGCAATACGGCTTATTTATAACGCATGTTGAGGGTTTCCTCCTATCCGTTTGCGAGCTATTTTTTGTATGATGATACACGCGCAATAATCGAAGATCAATATAACATGGCCAGCGGCGGATCTAAGATTTGGTAAGAGGTTGGCACCCATAATTTGTGTGCACCGTCTGTAGGTGGAAGTGTCCCTATAATTAAGATATGGTCTCACAAGGATGGGATGCGCTCCGAAAACTGCGTGTAGTTTCTGACGGCATAGAACCATAGCAGGTATTAGTCTTGGACATTTATCAAGGTAGTTTGGAGCGCATATCCCAGAAAACATTACACCGCCTGAGGAGAGTTCATCTCGTTTCCTCTCCGGTGATTTATAATTCGTCACATCGGCCACCATGTGGAGATGTGGCCCCACATATCAGTTCAGGGATTCTCACATTGGTCCGAGGCCTCTCATGTCGGCTTAGGGGCCCCATCACGATAGCCCTGCCGTTGGATTTAGTGATGAATGGTGTGGTAGAATGTCAACCGAGAAGTTCCGCGTATCGGATGTGCATTCAAAACCTTCTGAGAAATGCGAAATAAAGAACATGTCTGCGTCTTTTCATACCGCGATGCACTCCATATATTGCATTCGATGCCTTAGTCAAATAATGCGGCTTATAATCAACACGCAATAGCATTTTACGTGCTTATGTGCTCAGTGTGTTTGCGAGGATACCGTCCATATCTTCGGACACTTGAGCCACCCCAATCATTTTCATAAAACGACACACCTGGGTGAAGGTAAAGGCTTGTTTTGTTTGTGTAGAGTGTCCAGCTTTATTAGCCTGACACATGGATATACGATAGCAACCCGAAGCATAACAGGTTGGTGTGAACAGCAGGGTATCGTGAAATGCAACACACTAATATTCGGTACATGTCCCCCTTGGTTTTAAAGCTTCGCAGAGTTGCCGCAGCTCACGTTATACGCACAAATACGGCTAAATGCTCTAGTCGCTTCACGACTACGGCAACATTCCATCATAACTAGTATATATATATATATATATATATATATATATATATATATATATATATATATATATATATATATATATATAATAAAGCCATGTGATCACCGAAGCTGGCATCATATGACTGTGCCAAATGTTCCTGCAGTCGCATGCCGTGTGACGGCAGACGCGGACACCGCATAGTGCGCACGAGCTGCACACCTGCCGGGCACTGTTCAGCTGTATAAGCTAGGTCACAAAGTCAAGAAAAAGACACAAGACACAGTATTATTCAGCTTGACACGATGGGTGGTGGAAATAAATATTTAATGGAACAGCGGATATGGACATAATATCGAGCATATGGACACCAACATTGTTCCATATCAACTAGATCACTCTCTGGATAGCACAACATGGATGCTGATTGTATCGCTGCCGAAAGCCGGAATAAATTGTCCACAGGTACGGCACATCACGAACAAATCAAATCAAATACATTGCCAAGGTAACCATTTCATTTCGCAATGGGTGTGATCTGTGGTAGACGAAAATACTACTGTATTTCACGCCACAGGTAACCCTAGCTCAGCACGTGCGATCATGTTCACCGTGTTTGTTGCGACATGACGGGTCGATCGCTATCAGCCACATTGTCATGTTCCACAATGCTAGGACCTTACAGCGCATCTCCCTGATGCCACCATCAATGGGACTTGCACTCAATAACGCTTCGAGTACTTGACGATGGATTCTGACGCTACGGTTTATACATCGACTGACGCTGCGGGTACAGCGTCCTCGTTCGCTCACTAATGTTGCAACCGTACAACGATGGCTCCAGTCACTGGCATTGCGATGGTGTTCCACAACGCTTCCGTCAGGTGGCGTGCGATCACGGAGACATCAGCCGTGCGACGTGTGATCCAATCGATTCAGTCCCAGGGCTCGCTCTCATCGACGCCGCGTCAGAAGACGCTTCTTGGCACTGCCGACCTTTTGACACACCATCAGTGACGATGCATCCGCATCATGTTGGCTAACTGACTGTGCGAACGTTAAGCGTGCGCCCTGCGACGATTCGCTTGTAGGATGTCAGCGCATTGCTGGTGCAGCCACGTGATTTCCTCTCACTGCCAATATGACTGTATGACATGCGTTCACTGAAGCTGGCATCATATGACTGTGCCAATGATTCTGCAGCCGCAAACCGCGTGACAGCAGTCGCGGACACCGTATAGCGCATACGGGCTGCACACCTGCCGGGCACGGTTCAGCTGTATAAGTTAGGTCGCAATGTCAAGAAGACACAATAAGCAGCATTATTCAGTTTGACACGAGGGATTGTGAAAATAAATATACAATAGGATAGCGGATATGGAAATAATATCGAACATATAGACATCAACATTCTTCCATGTCAACTACATCCCCCTTTGGTTAGCACAGCATGGATGCTGATTGCATCGCTTGCCGAAAGTCGGAAGAAAAACTTTTTTTGGAAAGGGAGATGAACGTATGAAACACTATAATTATCCTGCCCATGAGTATGTAGAAGATAGGTGACCTTAGTTGACATCATACAGCATTTCGGATTATGCTAAGACACACAGAGACGAATCACAGGGAAACACTGGTCTCTGAGGGTGATCTAAGTGAAGAATAGTTTGTGGATTTTAAAAAAATAGGCGAATAAACAATAAGCCGTAAATCACATACACCTGCACACACATGCATACACACATATACATACATATATATAAGCATGCATATGTATATATACAAGCATGTGTGAGTGTGGATGTGTATGTAATGTAGGGCTTATTTGTGTGTTTGCCTACTTCTTTCAATGCACAAACTATTCTGCTTCACTTAGATCATCCCCAAAGAGACCACAGTGTTGCTCTGTGACTCGTCTTTGTGTGTCTTAGCATAACCCCAAATGCCATATGATATCAACTAAGGTCACCTGTCTACTTCATACCTATGGGTATACACATGCATGCATGTATGTATGCATGTATATATGCGGGTATGCACATATGTATGCATTTTTGAATTTTGCTTGCATACACAGAGACGAATCACAGTGCATCACTGTAGTTGAAAAAGAATGGATTAAGCAAACCCATGGATAGGTGGTGCCATTCTCATGAGCATCGGCACTTCTCTAGAAGGCTTCAGTGCACCCCTCCCCAGTCAACTGATTTCAGCCTAAAGATACCAAAAGGCACCCTGCCCTCACACAAATTTATGGATCAACCTCTGTAGAAAGCCAAGGCATCAGCAACAGCCTGAGACTGGACCAACAGTCATGGGCGCAGAAGAATAACCCTGGGTTCTTTTACGACACATTCAGCTGGTAGGTCATATAGCACCACCGACTTGTCACTGTGCATTACAAGATCCCATCTAAATGCTTCACAACCGACCTTCATAGTCATGGGCTAGGTCTGACATTGTCTGGTGATCAATTCTCTCATTTTTCCCTTGCATGTGATGTTCGTTTTTATCTTAATATATTTTTATATTTTCATTCTCTCAAATTGCCCACATTCATCCCATTGGCATTTTGTATGTGTTGGATGTGGTCATTATGCGTGACCACCAGGTACGTAGTGTTATATGTTGTTGGGGAAATGAGTTATATAATGACTTACAATTGCCACAATGTTGGCTTTGTTCCCCATAAATAAAACTATCAAAATGGGCCATATGGAGTGTGCCCCAAATCCACTTGGACCAGATCATTTCCTTCATGTATTCTGACCCTCCCCTCACCCCAATAGTACTCCCGATGTGAAATAGTTGGAAGAATTGTGGGTTTTATGATATGAGCACGACTTTTTATGCCTGAGCACTAAAGTACATATCACAAATGTACTCATGGTAAATATACCTGAGAGGAAATGTACGTAATATAAAATGTACATACAGTATATGCACCTAAGCAATGTGTTTAAACGCAGACACGTATGCTCAAATATACGTACATTTGCTGTTGCATATTTTACGTTTACGTACTGATGCATATGCACGTTTGTCCATGCATACATTTGCGCTTATATACTTTGGCGCCTACGTACGTTTGTGCTTAGGTAAAATTACGCTTACGTGCATTTGCACATACGTACATTTTCACTTACATACATTTATACACATGCAATTTTGTACTTTCGCACTTTTGAGCTCATATACATTTGCGCAAATCAGACTTTTGCGCTTACGTACATTTGCGCATACGTACCTTTGTGAATACGTACATTTGCGTTTACGTACATTTCCACATACATACATTTTCCATGAGAGCATTTACGCTCACGTACATTTGTCATGCGGACATTTGTGCTTACGTACAATTGCCATACATACATCTGCGCTTATGCACATTTGTATACGCATATTTGCGTATTCATATCCGCCATGCGTACCTAGATACGTGCTAGGCTACTAAACCTATATTAATCACGACCTAGACGACCATAATTTTTGTCCTGAGGTAAATTAATTATTGATGCAATTATAACACATGGACACAACTATACATACATGGACCTGAAGCACTCATGTCCCAAAATGTAGTTACCATTTGAAAATAAAAACATCAAATTAATTCAAACCACATTAGAAAACAACAAAATATATCTGACAAAATCAGCTACTTTGCACCTATGTATCAAAACATATTTAGATAAGTCTCGATATACATATCTTATAATTACTGTACTTTGAAGCCTAAATAGCAACCTCGGTACCACATTCATAAACATTGCATCATAAAAATAAATTTCAAGAAATCAGAAGTTACCAGCAACTACAGATGTACCACTTTTTCAAGGTATCATTCAAACATAATAATTTTAGTCTTAAAAAAAAACAGGTGAGGCTAGGTTATGTTGGTGTTTTTAACTT
Source organism: Imbricaverruca yamaguchii (assembly GCA_034440575.1). Classification (NCBI taxonomy): domain Eukaryota; kingdom Metazoa; phylum Arthropoda; class Thecostraca; family Neoverrucidae; genus Imbricaverruca; species Imbricaverruca yamaguchii. Next base: position 122,458 of record JAOTOL010000846.1, on the reverse strand, counting down.
TACAATTGTTCTGGTGGTGGTGGTGGATTGGAGTTTAGGGGCGCGTCGACATCTAGGGTCATTTTGGGCCCATAACTTGAATGCAATCAATCTACGGTGATGCTATCATAGCTCACTATCCATCTTCACGGATGGGGGTATATCACGTCAAGGCGAGCTTGTCGAATGAACATAAAAATATTCCCAGACGCAACGGCCTCAGAGTCGTTCCATATAAGCATACGTAAAGAAGAGTCGGTGTTCAACCGTCCTAAAATCTGGCGTCGTAGAGGTTCTAGCAGTGTACAGCCAACTAAAACATGGTACACGGTAAGTGGGTTAGAACAGCGCGGACATACGGGACGGTCATTACCGGTCAACATATAACTGTGTTGCAAAGGTATGGCCTATTCTCAATCGACAGAGTATTACTTCTTCCCGACATTTGGTTCGGTGAGAGGATAGCCATTTTCCTAGTGTCGGTTTTAAAACCTTGAGCTTACTACACTTCGAATTCCAGGATCGTTGCCATTCTGAATGTATACTTGACAATATGGTAGGGTATATATCTCTTGGAGGGAGCCGTAGATGGACCACACGGCCATTGCTAATGGCGTGCTTGGCGGTTATGTCAGCAGCTTCGTTTCCGGCGATTCCAACATGGCTGGACGGTTCCGATTTTGAGCAACATTGCATGCGTATCACGCGCCCAATAACTTACGGCGTAGTGCAAGAGGTGGCTCGTCTACCTCTACCTTATTATTTTTATTCACTCGCGTAAAAAAAAAAAACAAACCACTACCACTACCTACCACTACACTAGCAGCCGGTGAGGTGCGAAAGGCTCCAGTAGCGATGCGAAGAGCTACACCGTGGATCACATCAAGGCGACGCTTGGATGCGGCACACGCTCCGTCATAAATAAAACAACCATAGTCAATTTTAGAACGCACGAGCGATCGATACATAGAAGCAAGATAGATCTATCTGCTCCATACGAACATCTAGAGACTGTACGCATTACCTGTAGTCGCTTTGCACATTTATGTGCAAGATCGTTGATATGGGTGGTGTGTGTCAGTCGGCGATCCATCCACACACCCAGAAACTTGGCAGCTGGTTTGAATGGTATATGGCGTCCATTGAGCATAATCACGGGGTCAGTACAAGAGCGTTTGCGACAGAAGTGGACAGCGGTGGTTTTCGACGTAGACATTACGAAACCGGTTTTGTTGCACCAATCCTGCACCTTCCAAACAGCCATCTGGAGTTGTCTCTCAACTGTATGCACAGAGCGTGAAGAGGACCATATGGCGAAATCGTCCACGAAAAGCGCTCTCCCTACGGAAGTTGGCAGCGATGTACCCACGTCATTAATTGAAATAGCAAACAATGCAACGCTCAGTACGCTCTCCTGCGGAACTCCGTTAGCTTGTGAAAAGGTTCCAGATAGGGAATTTCCTATTCTAACGCACGAGCAATGACCATGTTGATCATATATCAGTAATTTGCATTCTAGCATGGAAGGTTGGGCCAGGTTAGATTAGGTCATCCTACATTTTTTTCTTCATTTTGAGCATTACTTCTTATGGTATAGTACCAACTCCATACCCCTTTCGGGCAATATTTTGCATCTGAACTGAAAAGTATGCATTTGCAGAGGAAATGTGTGGTTCCTTCATATTACACACAATTATAAACTAGCATGGTAATAAGAAATTTGAGAAAAAGAAAAATGTCCTTAAACTGCAAATATGCATTTGTTCCAGTGAGCTCAGTGTTAAATTGTTCCTAAAATAGGGTGCAATATACCACTTTCTGAACACTCAATCAACATCCTGTCCAGGGAAGTATCAACATCCTGCTACTTGACACAAAAGTACTCCTCTGTGGAAAACTGCTAGCATGGGTCCAGAAGTTCAGATATCTGGGGCACAAAATTGAATGCAACATGAGTGATTGTGTAGATATAAAGACATAAAACAAGATTAGTGCAACTATGAGCCACAATGGCCATTCTTGGTTGCACTCTGTACACTGAACCAGTTGCACACCAAATCTGTCAATCAGCCCTCCCTGTAATACTGAAAAGCAAGCCCTGTATTCCTATAATGATTGTCTGCCGTTTTTAAAGATGTTCAATGTGCTGCTACTGACAATGTTTTCTGGCAGCTGGTTCCAATGTTCTACTACCCTGTTGGTAAAGAAAGTCTGCCTTAACCTTGTTCTGCTGTGGTTAACTTTAATTTTGAATTTATGACCTCTAATTGCATCATTTCTGTTAAATTCAAACACTTCCCCAAGATATCCCCTCTCCAGACCATGGACAAATTTAAAGACCTCGATGAGATCTCCTCTCAGCCTTTTATATCTAAGTGAAAACATATTCAATTTCTTTAATCTTTCATCATATACCAGGTTGCTTATACCATTAACCATTTTTGTAACCCTCTTTCTTACTCTCTCTAAAAGCCAACAATCTTTTTATAGCTAGGAGACCAAGCTTGGATGCAGTATTCCAAATGTGGCCTGACATATGCACAGTAAAGCTTCCTGAAGACTTCCTCACTCCTGTATGATACATTCCTATTTATTGCCCCAAGCATTCTCAGTGCTTTCTTCCTGGCTTCCTTGATCTGTTCTGATGCCCAAATTTTGTGCTTAGAATAATACCTAAATCCTTCTTTGCAGAGATATGCAGAGGACCAGACATGCATTGTATTACCAGGTAAACATGCTCTGTGCTGCTAGGATGTGCAGACAAGCTCATGCTACTTAGACTGTTTAAGATATAGTGTCCCCTCTATGTATGTGAATTGTGGAACACTGTGGATGTGAAACGAGTTTCCGCTAAGTCTGTATAGCCCATCACTCCTGCTTGAAAAGGCTAGTCAAGGTTCCTAGGTACTCTCGCAATCATGAAGTGTGTTGAAAGCAGGGTGGGAATTAAGGCTCTTCTTTAGTGATTTCATCTCTTAAAACATTTTTTGCACTCCATGTTCATACTGGATAGAATGGACTCCACATGTACTCTGACACAAACATGCAGAAGGAAGAAAAATGTCACTACAAAATAATACAAGAAAACATCCACCAAACATGGTATTTTACTTACGATTACCAAATAAACTAGCCACTTTTTGTACCATCAAGCACACAGATAACATCCAAACACACACCGCATCAAACCACAATCAACAGAAATACCAACATGTCAAACCTTGCACATGCTCACTGAACAGTGCCCTCCAGACTACAAATTTGGTGATGTGTCTCAGAAACCTGCATCCAAACCACCTTGTAGTGGGAAAAGTTGTTGACTGATCCTTTGCTTTGCATTCAGCTATCACATCCAACTGGCATGTGCTGTACTGGTGCAGTAGTGGTATTGGGTCTGTATCACATAGGCTGCATATGTAGGTAGGTGTGTGCTCTGAGCTGAGGGTGGAGTGTGAAGTATTTGTTTGTTTTTCATTTAGCTAGCCTTGCACTGGACCAACAGTGAAAGGAAAGCACATTGCTCCTGTGAGTTATAAGAGGTGAAGGCATTCGATGTGATAAACCATGAGAAGCTCCTCGCCAAATTAAGCATCCACGGCATTGAAATATCCTGGCTTTCGGCCTACCTGAGCGATCACACCCAGAGCGTCAAAATTTCTGATCGTTTAGGCAACACAAAAATATCTTCCCGGCTTTCCAACAACGTCGGTGTGTTCCAGGGTAGTTGTTTGGGACCGCTCCTGTACAGCGTGTTCAGCAATGACCTCAGCCTCTTTGTCGAAGAGGCAGAGGTCACTCAATTCGCAGACGACACGTCCTTACTCGTCAGCGGCAAAAAACGGGATCTAATATCCACTTCAACCACCGATACCCCACCCCTGATCGCCCGTCTCGAGCGCGTCCTGGAATGCCTCGATCAGTGGTTTCGTGCGAATGGCCTAAAAGTGAACGCTGCCAAGTCGCAACTTCTTCTTTTGGGCGGACCTCAAAATTTGCGCAACATCCCCGACTTTTCTGTAAAATTCCGTGATCAAAATCTCGTCCCCCTGTTCTCAAGCCAAAAACCTCGGTGTCATTTTTGACCGCACGCTGTCCTGGACGCCCCATGTTACCCAGCTCACCGGCCGTTGTTTCGGGACCCTCATTGGTTTGTCACATGTGAGGCACAGCCTACCGTCCGAGATTCTCACTACCCTCGTTACAGCCCTGGTCATCTCCCAGATCCGGTACTGTATTTCGGTTTATGGAAACTCCACCCAAGAAAACACCAACCGGGTACAAAAAATTATCAACTTCGCTGCTAAGATGATTTTCGGCCGCAAAAAATTCAATCACGCCTCGGATCTGATAGAGGAACTGGGCTGGCTGAGGGCGGATGAGTTAGCCAGCTACCACACACTCACCACGCTCCATAAGATCCGTAGGCAGGGAGTCCCTGAAGAGCTGGCAGATTTGTTTCGGACGGTGGGTGAGCTGAGGGAGAGAGAGGTACCGCATCGAGGCGATGACATCCATGTCACTCGGTGGCGCACCGAGATGGGCAGGCGCAGATTTCGGGTCAGGGCTCCCTTACTGCACAATGCATTGCCTCCGGAGATCAGAGAGCTACCTGTGTCGAGGTTCGGCCGAGCTTTGAAGCGCCATATTGTTGGCGGCAGGGAATGATTTATGCTCTATGACCCATGTGTGTATACGGTTTTGTTTTTAACATCTCATTTATCATATAGGCATGTATGCTAGTTTCACCTTTTAGCCTTTTATACCTGCATGCAGTTTTTAATTCTTGACTTTGAGCCGTAATAACCATGTCTTTATTGGATGGTTCAATAAACAGTCTGAGTCTGAGTCTGAGTCTGAAGCTGAGCTGATCATCACAACTCCCTGTCTTGTGGTGCCATCCATCACCCACTTCTTTGTTTCTGCATGCTGATGTGACCAAAAATGACAATGTGCATTGCTTATGCATATTACATAGGTAAGTCTACTGACTAGGTACATATTATTTTCCTTCGGTTACTGGTAAATAGATTCCATGCATCAAAAAATATTATGTGCATGAAAACATAGTTGAAAATGTACTGAGGAAATCTGTTTGCACTCTGACTCCAAACCCAGAAAGTAGGTTTCCGAATCTGGTTGAGTTTGGATTTTGGAATGCTGCTGTGCCACACGCTGGTGGCAAGTAGACATCTTTTATTTGTGCATAGCCTCATGGGCAGCAGCAATGCCATTATAAAAACACTATGTAAGAGTGAGGTAGATTGGTTGGGTATTATTGCACAAAATCATGCTCAAATTAGGTATGAATATGAACTTGTATCTATGGATTTATTGGCGGCCAGTAAAGCTGACATCAAACACACATTTAGGTCACAGCTGGAACAAATTGTACTGGAAAGAGCTGATCAGACTTATGTGCATGACCCATGGTAGAAGTGAGCAGGTGTGGCACAGTGGTTGCTGTCTCAGTTTGGTTGTGTTGCTAGTCTGTATGCATGAAGGCATTGTGTGTTGTATGGTAGCCCAGATATGTACTGAGAAAGGTGCAAAATAAAGGTCATTATTATTATTATTATTATTATTGCTAGCCCATACACAAAGAATAGGTAGAGCTGTGTGATCTGGATTGTATATCTGGATTGTAATATCTGGATTGTAAACATGTCCATCACTTATGAATATCACCATATTTTTGTTATTTATGCACTGAACATAATGTGGGAGATATTCAAAGGCACCAGCCTCAAATAAGGTGCCTGGACACCTTATTTGAAATTCGAATTTCAAATAAGGTGCCCAGGCACCTTATTTCTGTTTACTGCAGTAAACAGAACATGTTCAGATGCCTACCTTTTCCCTAACCAATGTAAGCAGGTAGGTGGGCATCTATATCTTTTGGCCTTGTGAAATACCAGCCAGGTCTGTGATACATTTACACTCCAGTTTGACGCAGGTCACATCCTACCTACCTACTTACTTTAATTTAGGAACTAAGCCCTACCTATTTAAGCTTGTTGATCTTTGCCACAAATACATTGATAAATACCTACTCAACGTACACACTTCCACGTGTCCGATTACCAACGGCTTTTTCCTTTTGCAAAAAATCAACAGGAATTGTGGTGATTTATTAGCTCACAACAAATGGCAACAATTTTGAAGCCGTTTGTTATTGTTTATGTGCTGCCGTCTGCCGGCACGCATGTAAGCTCGGGTGCCGCTGAGCGTTTACGGTGTCATCTAGCGGTCGAATGCAGAAATATTTTTGGAACTTATGAAACCGGGTACTTATGACTTTGGGTACTTGTGAATTCACCCTGTCTGGAGTATTTTGAAAGTTATCTTGCAACTTTTGGAACTTATGAAACCAAATCTGGCATATTTTGGAACTTATGACTCTTGGTACTTGTGACACTTGGTACTTATGAAGGCCCCCCGGCGACACGCCTTCACTCGGCCGGGAGAGAGAGACTCACCACCTCGACTAGGATCCAGCGCCATCCACCCGTTGACCCCGGCCAGACGGGCCGGCAAACACTGGGAAACCCAGGCCCCTAGCCCAAGGCAACCTCTCACTTGGCCCGCATGGGGCCCCACGGGCCCGCCCGCCCCTCCGGGATATCAGGACCAAATAGGCGTGTTGGTCCCCCGTCACAACTAGCACCGTGCAGCCTCAACCTCCAGGACTCCGTAAACCCCGGGGGACGGGCCGAGGGTGCGCGACTACCCCAATAAAACAGAGCTGGTGGGTGGAACCGGGGAAGTTATCCTACATGCTCATATAGAGAGAGCTGGTGTTGCAGGGCCAGGTTAAGGACATGGATGTGGAGATGGGCTGAACATTGGAATTGGAGCGTATGGATGGAAAGACGAGTGAGAAAATCTTAGTCTGACCTCTCCCCGGCTGCCTGGTGGTCTGGCCGACGGATCCTTAAGGTACGCAATCCCCCCCACCCACCACCACCACCACCACCACCACGAAAAGGTGATGCCACGTCGGGGGAGTAATATCTTGGGGACGAACGGCTCAGCCAAAATAGTAAGTTTCACCGCTTATAGATACCTATCAACACCAGCTATATGTCGTAAGCGTTAACCAGATTTCACAATCACCATAGAACAATGCTGAAATCACGTTCAACATTATCCTCTTGAAAAAGGACAGAAACAGAAAATCTTTAAACAGAAAATAATGAGCGATGGCTTTGTTACAATAAGTATGGACTTACCCTAACGTTCCCACGCTTTCTTTTTTGCGACGATATATTTCGATGCAAAAACAACCAGGGGCAGATACAGGGAGGGGCCTGGGGGCATGTGCCCCCACATGAAAAATGGCGTCCATACGTTCGGAAAAGGCGCCCCACAGAGAAGATTCGAGTGTACCCCGTCGACATTTTTAGTCAGAGACGCCCCTTGGAGGGAAAGGCGCCCCTCCGGGGAAATCCCAGCGCACCACCCTTTCTCCCATCGTATTTTTAAGCTAGAGGCACCCCTCCAGGTACTTTCACAGTGGCGCCCCGCAAAAGAAATGGCGTCTTTCCAAACAAGTACCCAAACGCTACTACAACTACTGGATCCACCCCTGATTGGAGCATTGCTCTCTCACGGTCTCTTCGTTTGTTTGTGTGTTTGCTTGTGTATTAGGGCCTAGGGGCGCATCGACTGCGGTGGCCATGCAGCGCCCATAACATAGTTTGTCATACGGTATTGACTAAGCGAAGGCTAATCGAGACAACGTCATATACTCTACATTTCCTAACGATTCCCGGTCGAGATGTAAATTAGAACGTAATGGCCTTACTACACACTAGGCAAGGTGTTAATGAGTCTACATATAACTTTATTTCTGAGAGGAAGCGAAAGAGTTGTCCCGTTTGAATAAACGGCGACTCGTCCCCCAGCAAGACCCGTAACGAGACTGAAGTGAGTCAGATAACATAACACAGGGATTGCACTCACTGACTTAGATGAAACAAAGCGCTTTGAGGATCGCCACGAGCTTGGAATTGTACACATCCAAGCTCGGTGATGCATTCGGTGGGAGTGAAAACCTCTGGTGACCGGTTCGGAAACGAAGGCACATCCGACACCCTGGTTTGTTTTTGAGCTGTCAGTGTATGTCATGGTGTGTCCATTGTATGTGGCGATGCGCTCCAACGAGTTCGCCTGGAATAGTACGGTGGGAACGTCACTCTTCTTGAAAGTGTTCAGAGATTCGTCTATTTCCGGCGATACCAGTTCCCAGGGCGGTGTTTGCACTTGGTCGACTATGCGAATTCTGCGTGTGCGAATACCGCTTTCCTGAATGGATGTTCTGTCATGCATAATGGATCCGTGGTTGTATTACGTCCACCACAGAATAACATGATTAAACGGCGAGAAAAAACGCCGCGTCGTACGTTGGGTGCAGGGAATACTGCCTCAGTTTAAGCGCATGCCGGATGCCTAGCTTCATTCGTCTCAGTGCCAGTCGCGGTTTGTGGGCCTCTACCTGGAGGCTTGCCACCGGCGATGTTCGGAATGCCCCCGTCGCAAGGCGCAAGGCTGTGTGGTAGACGGTGTCGAGCACACGCTTCCTGGAAGAGCTGCCACCATCATACACGGAACAAGAGTAATCAAGCTGAGAACGGATGAGCTGGCGGTACATATTTAAAATGGTTGTACGGTCTGCTCCGTATGTCGTGCGTGCCCCACATTTCATAGTGTCCAAAGCTTTGAAACAGCGCTGGCACAGATATTTGAGATGGTCAGAGTAAGTCTGACTCCTGTCCAAAGTGACCCCGAGAAACTTAGCGGAAGGTCGCAGTGGGATAACTTTCCCATACAGTTGGAGTGTCAATTCGGGAGAACAAGACCGTCGGCGACAGAAATGTACCATAACACTTTTTCCGCGGAAAAGCGAAGTCCGTTTCGTGTGCTCCATTTCTTCAGGTGGTGTATGCCCAGTTGAAGCTGCCGGTCCAGAGAAGTTGTACGAGAGGCGCAGAGCCAAATTTCCAGGTCGTTTACGAAGAGCGAGCGACCAATGTTATCTCGCAGCCCCTTCCCGACATCGTTGATTAGTATTCCGAACAGCGGCACACTAAGCACACTTCCCTGTAGGACACCTTTCATCTGCACACACCTTTCTGACAGCTGGTTACCAACCAGGATGCGCAAGGATCGATTCGCAAAAAAATGATTGACGAAGTGTCCCATGGACCCTCTAACGCTAGAGTCAAATAATTTTCGGAGTATGCCGTGCCTCCAGGCGGTATCATATGCAGTCTCCACATCGAAAAACACGGTGCCCATGTGTTTGTGGTCTTTGAAGGCGGAACGAACAGCAGTGTCTAGAGCCAAACGATGGTCCGCGGAAGATCGTTTTTTCTTGAAACCACAGTGAGCATTCGGGTAAAAGTCCTGCTGTTCTAAAAACCACGTAAGGCGAACATTCACCATATTTCCATCAGTTTTCATAGTGACGACGTAAGCGAGATTGGTCAGCAGTGAAGTGGTTCAAGCCCACCTTTGCCGGGGTTGAGAAAATGGATTATTGTGGCTTCCCGCCAAGCGGACGGAAAGTTTCCTGTTTCCCTAACGGAATTAAATGATGCCAGAAGAAAGTCGTTTACATATGGAAGCAAGTGCTTCAGCATGGCGTTGTGGATGGCGTCCGGTCCCTCAGAGACACATTTCAGGGAATTTATGGCGTATTTCAGTTCCGGCAAGGTGAATAGTTGGTTGTAGGAGAGCTGTCGTGGCGTGGAAAAGTCAATAGGCGTCGCCTCACACATAGTCGTATGCCGTAGAAACTGGGGGTCAGCTCTCATGTCATGGCTACGTTCTGCTAGGGCACCAGCGATCTCGTTGGCCACGTCAAATGGGTGATAAATTTTTTGCCATGGACCTGCAACACATGAAGCGGATGCGAGGAAAAGCGACCGGAGATGTGCTTTATTCGAGCCCACACCTGTGTGGTGGCGGTAAAACGATTCATTCCGTTCACGTATTCTTTCCAAGAGGCTCTCTTCGCTGCTCTTATTGCACATCTAGCCACAGCCATTGCTTGCTTGAATGCTACCATGTTCGCTGTTGTGCTGTGTTTGTTAAACTACTTCAGGGCTCGCCTGCGGGCGCAAATGACCATTGCACATTCCTCAGTCCACCAAGGAACCGGTGTGCGGCGAGGAGTACCACAAGTATGTGGAATGCACTTATCAGCACACTGGAAAAGTCGTGAGGTAAAATTGTCAACATAGGTGAAGTGACATTCAATGTCACGTGTAAAGATTGCCTGTGTCTCAGACTTAAAACGAGTTCAGTCCGCTTTTCTCAGATTCCAGCGAGGTGGACGCGCTCCCAGAAATACGCCTCCTTGAAAAGTAAGCCACACCAGAAAGTGGTCACTTTCGCGGCAGTCATCATCAACTGACCACTCAAAACAGTGAGTCAGTTGGGGGATGACGAGACTCAGGTCTAGCGCTGACGTGCGGCCGGATGGCAGGGCAAGATGGGTATGTGCCCCCGTGTTCAGAAGACAGAGTGGTTCCTGTTGGATCAAAGTCTCGAGGAAACGGCCCCGTGTACTAATGTCTGAACAGGCCCAAGCGGTGTGATGAGCGTTGAAATCACCCAGAAGTAGAAACGGTGGTGCGAGCTCAGTCAGCAAGTGTCTCAACTCCACGGTGGGGAACGCAGCACCAAGGGGGAAGTACAGGGAGCAGATGCTTATAACGCGGTGGGCAAATGTAACATGCGAGGCAGCTGCCTGCAGACTCGTAGTTCGGAGAGCCAATTTACGCGCCCCGGTACACTATAGTGGACGACCAGTAGGACGCCCCCATGTGCAATTCCATCAGATGGTACGTCTTTACGAAATTCAGAGTGGCATTTCAGTGTAACCGCATCCTCTGTTGCAAGTTCTGTCTCTTGGAGACAAATGGCTGCTGGGTTGTGTCGGTGTAAAACGGTCACAAGATTAGAAATAGATGTCCTCAGTTCCAATAGCAGGCATGAAAGTCAGTTCCATTGTAAAATGGCAGAAAGGGGAGTCAGCTAAAACAAGGGAGGAGGGGATTGATGCAGTGATTAAGTGGGTAGTCACTGCAACATGGATACGGAGTGTGTCCGTGACCTTCCCCCTATGGCTCGCCCTGTTTGTCGGGGATACCTGCCAAGGTGGAGCTCGCTTTTTTCCTCTGGTGGGAGACGGGCATGCTCGAGCATCACCACCACGTGATGGGACGGGTGGCGGGATTTGTAGAGTCCCAGCCGATCGAGGAAGAGAGGTTACGGTATTTCCAGGTACAGGTGAGGGGGATCGGGTACATGGGACACAGGGGCTCTTGCTCGTACACTTGGGGAAGTGCTACGGCTCGCTGGCCCCTCTTGTCCCAGGTCAAGAGCTCCTTGGCGGACACTGATTGTTGGCTTTCGTGCCACGCAAGGGGGCATGCCAGGTAGGCGATGTGACGATGAACCGGAGAGCGGTGGTGGGGGGAGGAGGTGGAGTAGGAATGGTTTGTGGTATGGGTGGGAGGGATTGTTTTGGAAGTGGTGGGGGTAGATAATGTGGCGGGTGAAGAATCAGGGGTTTGGCGGGCTTTTTTGCCCGCTGGACCAGGGTCCACTTACCACTCTCCTCGTGCGTCTCTGCTTCTGAGAGTGCCTCCGGCGGTTCGGGGGCGCTGGGGGTGGCATCGCCGTGGTCTGTTCTGGCCTGTGGGCCGGCTTGTGAGTGGTACCCCAGGTGTCTCTACCCTGCGGTAGATGGAGTGGAAGCGAAGCCAAACGAGTGTAGTAGGGAACTAAGTTGAGCAAGAAGTTGGGCAGCACTGGGCGGTTGCTGCTGTGCAACGGTAGCTAAAGTGTTGCGTCTCCTCTCTGCGTATGTCACTTTCGGATGGCTTTCCTCGTATGGCTCTCTAGCTTGCCAGAAGGAGATATTCCTGGTGCTTTTCAATGATAAAATCTCTTTCTCTCCCTTGTAGGCTGGGCAAGATCGGTCGAGGGTCGTATGTCCCCTACCACAGTTCACACACCATACGTCATGCGAGTCACACTTGTCGATGGTGTGGTCTGTCGACCCACATCAGTCACATTTTGGGCGACCGCGACAGTATACAGTGGTGTGGCCATATCGTTGACACCTGAAACACCGCATTGGGTTTGGGACGAACACGCGAACATTTACTCCGATAAAACCTACTGACACTGCGGGTGGTAGGTCAGTGCAGCCAAAAGTGAGGATAATGTTGGTAGTTCTGTGAAGCTCCTTCCCCTTTTCACCTTCATTCTCTGCGCTTGCACGACGCCATACTCCGCTAATCCGTCGAATATTTCGACCTCAGAGACGTCCTTCAGGTCGGAGCAATTGATCACTCCTTTGCATGAGTTCTTGGCATTGTGGGGTTGAACTTGTATTGCAATTACAATGTCCCTCATTCCATCAGACGTACGGATACCGTAAGTGAGTGTGTTCATATCCAAGGCCCTCCTTGCGTCTTCCCCATTTCGGAACTCGACTTCGATTCCCTCGTCCCGTAATTTGCCACAGCGTTTAATAGTCCCAAGACGGTCGCATCCTCGTTTCCGCTGGAACGGGGAAAGAGATAGCTTTTTATCTGGGTCGGTCGATTTTAAAATTAAGATTCGTGGAGTGAATGTCTTTGGCGTAGAGATGGCACTGGCACGTCGAAAGGGTTGGTTTCTGTTATGATCGTTGTCCGAATGTGTGTTGAGTGCTGTGGTCGCGTTTTATCCTCGTCTTCCACCGTGGAAGCGGGCAGTCTGGTCCTCATGTGAGGGTCCAGGGAGGGGTTGCGCGTTATGTGTATCCATGGAAGTTAATTGTTTCGACTCCTCGGGCGCCCCACCCCTTAGGGGCCGTATCGGGGGACGCCGCGAACGGGAAGTCGCCAGGCGCCTGAGGAGCTATACGGGGCAGGCTGCGTCCTCGCCCGACCGGGGAGAGAGACTCACCACCCCGACCGGGATCCAGCACTGCCCACCCCTTGACCACAGCCGGCCGGGCCGGCCGGCACCGGAAAGTCCCAGGCTCCGGCCCGAGGTGACCAGCTAGTTGGCCCGCGTGAGGCCCCACGGGCCCGCCCGCCTCTCCGGGATATCGGGACCAAATAGGTGTGTTGGTTCCCCGTCACAACTAGCACCGTGCGACGGGGGACCTCATCCTCCAGGACTCCGTCAACCCCGGGGGACGGGCCGAGGGGGCGCGGCTACCCTGATAAAACTGAGCTGGTGGGCAGGACCGGGGAAGTTGCCTTGCCTGCTCATAGTAGGGATAGTTGGTGTTGCAGGGCCGGATGAAGGACATGGATGCTGGGATGAGATTGGGATTGGAATGGGAGCTTATGGATGAAAGGGCGAGTGAGACACTCTTGGTCTCACCCCTCGCCGATATGACGGTCGCCGGGTCTTTGGGGCACTCAATCCCCCAACCACGGAAACATGGTGTCTCGTCGGGGGAACTGATGACACCTTTGGCACAGTGGCTTTTGGTCGCGACTCAAGAGGTATCTGTGAGTGCTGTGTGTGTAACCTATTCGCAGCCGGCATAGTGCCACCTCGTGGTGTATAGTTATATGTGATGACGATGACCAATCACCAACACGGTGCTTGATCCTCCTTAACTTGTCAGTCATTGAATCCCAGCTATCCTGCAATTTCTTCAAAATGGTGCTTCTAATGTCCGGGAAGAAGTCCCTCGCTGGGAGGGGAAGACTACGTGTGCATGGACCTTCAGCAGCACGTTTAGCTGCAGCATCAACAGTCATATTTCCGCTGATTCCCACCTGGCTTCGAATCCAACAAAATACCACGTTCAACCTACTATGTTGAGCATCGTGAGCCTAGATAAGACGGTTTGTACATCATGGTTTGATGGGCAAAACTCCCTTAGCGCCAATAGGCTACTAAGCGAGTCACTGCACACAACATGTCTTGCATCATGTCCGACCTCAATAAAACTCAGAGCTTTGTTGATAGCGACCAGTTCAGATGTGTACACTGATGCATTCGCGGGAAGAGAAAACGTTGGAGTTGCAGAATCCATAACAAAGGCGCTACCAACATCAATTTCAATTTTGGATCCATCAATATAGGTCGGCGTGTAGTTCCTGTGTGTTGATATAAGTTCAAGTGCTCTTAACTTGTGTTTCTGAGAGATGCCATCACATTTGTTCAAGAAGTGAGTGACATATCGATGTTTGGAGTGGCCAGTCTCCAAGGAGGAGATTTTAAAGACTTCACGCGCATCACACCACGCAGGTTTATACCGCTGTCGGCGAATATAGCTTCGATACACACGCATAGGGGTGCGGAGGTTCCCTGTCGCCATTCTCTAAACAGGGCCAAAGTACGTCAGAAAAACACCAACCGATAAGTGGGGTGGTCGGGAAATTGGCGCAACCAAGCATTTCGCATAGCGCATACCAAGCATTTCGCGACGCAGTGCCAGGCACGGTTCGTTCGCTTCTACCAGAAGACTCGCTGCCGGTGACATCCGAAAGGAACCCGTAGCAATGCGCAGCGAGGTGTGATGGGTTGTGTCCAACGTTCGCTTTGCCGACGTACATGCACTGTCATAGATGAAACACACATAATCGAGTTTAAAGCGGACCAAAGGTCTATATAGAAGGATTACTGTTCGTCTATCAGCACCGCATGCCGTGCGTGAGACAACCTTCAAAGTTCTAAAACAGTTATCACGAAGCATATTAAAATGTTCCCGTCAAGCAACAGTCAAGGAGAAGACCAAGAAACCTAACCACCGGTTTTGTAGGGATTCTTGACTTATACAGACTTACACCCAGACTTATACCCAAATCGCAAAGTCGTATGCGAAGAGCGAGCTACAGATAGGTGTTGGCAGTGAACAGGAGATGTCGTTAATACAAATAGCAAACAAGGGTACATGAAGTACTCCGCCCTGCGGCACCCCATTCGCTTGTTGGAACCAGTCGGAAAGTTGGTGACCGATGTGTACGCCGAATCGGGGGTCTGTTAAATAGTTACGAAGGAAGATCACTAAAGAACCACGAAGGCCGCATTCATGGATTTCTTGTAAGTATGTCGTGACGCCACGTCATGTCGAAGGTACCCTCAATGTCGAAGAACAGTACTCCAACATGTTGTTTCCTGGCGAAAGCAGCACGAATGTCAGCATCAAGGGTGATGAGGTGGTCTATTGTGCCACGGGGTTTTATAAAAGCACACTAACAATTTGCTAAGATGTTTTTGTCTTCCAAATTCCATTCCAAGCGAACATTCACCACCTTCTCCACCAATTTATAGAGAAACAATGTTAAGGAAACTGGGCGCTAGTGCAGTGGATCTTGTCCACCCTTCCCTGGCTTTAAAACAGGTATAACAGTGGCCTCTCTCCATATGTCCGGAAAGGTGCCCCCTTCCCATAGTGAGTTTAGTGTGGCCAGTAAAACATCTTGTGCACATCGTGGTAAGTGACGTATCATTGCGTTGTGGATCTTGTCGGGATCCTCAGACACGTGCCGCAACGGAGAAATTGCCGACATCGATTCGGCCTTAGTGAATGGCTCGCTGTATTCGAGGCTTTCTGATATAGTCTTCACTTCTCACACTAATTAGTTGGTTATTTGGGTTTTAGGGCGCTTCGACCAGCTTTGATCATTCGCGCCCCTTTTCACACTAAGCGCCGTATCGAATGAAATATGGGCTAGGGTTTCCTAAATTGCTGCGTCGTGATAGCGTGCGGCCGATTCCATTTCCTACTTCAGATGGTTGAAAAATTGTATCGCCGGCTTTTCGTAAGACGGGTAGTTGAGCGGGAGATAATTTGCCAGAGATTCACTTTATGCGTGTCCACACCTCCATTGACGGGGTGGATGAGGTGAGTCCACCGACATAGCTTTGCCAGGAAGATCGCTTAGCCTCTCGCACTGTCCGATGGGCGAAGGCCCTAGCTCCCTATATGGGACCAAGTTGGTCATTTAACTATGCGATCAAAGACTCAGTAAGCTCGTTTCCTTGCACGAATAGCATCTTGGCACTGCTGGGTTCATCACGGGACTGGGGTACGACGGGGGGCTTCCAGACGTCATCGGGACACATGTGTCGGCCGTCTCAAGGACCAACGCTGTGAAGGTAGTCACCGAAGGTGGAGTTGTCCTACCTGCGCGTAGTAGGAGAGTACGTGTTTCAGGGATAGGTGAAGGACATGAATTTTTGGATGAGATGGACATTGGAATGGGGGATATGAAAAGAAGGACGAGTGAGGCACCAATGGTCTGACCTCTCCCCGGCTGCCTAGTGGTCTGGCCGCCGGATCCTTGAGGCACGCAATCCCCCCACCACGAAAAGGTGATGCCTCGTCGAGGGAGGGTCTCTTCGTTGATTGAATACGTGGGTTTAAGGGCGCGTCGACTACAGCGTCATTTGGCGCCCAGGTTATGAACTCTGTCTGTTTACGAAATCGTGTGCATTTACGCATTGATTCTCTTGCAAATGTGACAAAATTCCGTTGAACTACCGAAAAGCAAGCGGAAAAATTGAGAAGAAAAAAACGTTTCGAAATTGCATATGACCGGAACAGCAACGTGGAAGTGTAAATCAGAAACGAGAGCTGCCAGGTGAGGCTACGACCAATTTCTTTGGGGAGTTAATGGTCAAATAGGATAAGAGTGCCTGCTGTCACAATGGCTGCAAGCAAACCAACAAACTACTGCTATCGGGCACCGCTTGTATCTGTCTACCAGCTACCACCAACACATGTAGTGGGCATATGTTCAGGACAAAAATTAAAACAATCACTGAAGCTGTTTGGTGTAGGAACATGCTCAGATCTTATATAACGATAGCTTATATCACGATATCCAATCGTTTTATTTTGCTCCGAGATGTCCTACACGAAACACATAATTTTGTTCCACAAGTAACATTGTGAGGTTGTGTCTAGCTTTGACCAGGTGACGCCCGATAATGCAAGCTTTATTCACTGGCTCCTTTAACATGTTAACCGCTGGGATCGTGGTCCTCTCCCTACACTCACGACCACTCTTTCTCGCAGTGAAGTCGCACTTAGCATTGCTTTACTGGGGGGGGTCGTGGGGTTGTTATTTTTCACCTTGGAAATATATGCAGTCCCCCGTCCACCCCCAGTCAAATGTCGCTACACGAGAAAATTGTCACTGACATGGCTAGCTAGCCCAACCCGGGATTTGCCAGCCTCGCGAATTTAACACGTGCACGACCATACCATGATTAAAGAAAATACCCCATCGTGGCTGCTCAGTGGTGCCAAGTGGAACACGTCATGGTATCATAGTCATTGGTTTGTTGTTGCTAATACTGCGAATCCTCGTTAGTTGACGACAAACACTGCTAAGGCACCATGCATCATTGATGGTTGATGGTTATTCGTTTTACGACAAGTCGACCGTTCAGTCATGTAGCGTCGCCAATCTCACGCCGATTGGTCGCGAGTGAATATAAGCGACAGGTGAGGCTCGACACCACAATCTTTCGATTGTGAGACGGGCAACTTACCTCTAGACCACTCGTCTCCGTACCATGTATCATTATTGACTCCAATACCATTGGCTTCAGAAGACGGACCATTTCGTTGCAGGTTGACATTCAGAAGTCGTAAAGCAGGTATATAAGTAAAGAAGCAGGTTTGATGAAACCGCTATGCTCACTGGCATTTTATTGGGAACAAAATACTATCTTCGTCGTCTTGGTATTACTGAGTTCATAACAAAATGAGAACACGAGTCAATCACAACTCACAGAACTGTATTACTGAAGTTCTGTAAGGGTGTCGCACAAACAGAAGTGGACGTACATCTCGAAAGAAACCTCCTGCCATCAAAACATAATGCACTCTTCAGCCAATCTGTGATGCAGGCTGGTTGACCACCAGTCGTTTGGAGAGAATATATTTCCCACTGACAGATAATGACATTAAGGCCATTGGAAGTCGATAAACAAGATAAAAACACGGACACAAAATGCCTATACACACGTCAGCTAACGTTCCACAGAGAATAACCTTCAAAACCACAGGTAGCAAAGAATGTAGACAAATACTATATTCCTGGCCAGAGGCGCAATTTTCCAATAGGCGGCCAAAAACCGCATGACAAAAGAAATTCACACGACAGACGTTCCAAAGCAAAATGTCATAGGTCAAAGAAATTTGGGATTAGTAGGCAATTGCAAAAATGGCTCATAGTGGTCAGCACTATATTGGATCCGGTTGTCGAGATAGCAATCGCCTGATGCTGCTCACCCTGAGGGAAGGTAGAAATGACAGATTGGGAAGACTAGGCTGGGCTGCATTAGGAAGGGTTTGTTCATTCGAGTTGGGTACCTATCCTCCTATTCCTATCCAGCAGTGTTCATTCACATGACATGTTTGCTGTTCTCATCTCCAACGCGATTCCTACCACGTGCGATATCTTGTCAAAAATTAACCGCGCGTTTCGTCCGCGAAACTTAGACGTGTTTCAACCAGTTGCTAGCCACTTAGCCGAGGCGGAGGGTGTCGCCCTCTACTATTCACTACAAAACAAGTTCTGCCACCTACTGGTGTGGATCTGACTGGTGCGCTGCCGGGCTGATAAAGCCGTTGACCATGTGGCAGTCCTCCTGGCCGGCCGGGATGCTGATGCCACCGCGGTCCTCGGCGGGCGCGTCCGGCGTGATGGTGAACACGTACTCGTGCCGCACCGGCTGGTGAGCCGCGTCGGCCGGCTCGGCCGGGGCGCCCAACAGTCGCGAGTCGGCCGACCCGTGCTTCTCGGCGGCGGCACTGACCAAGCCCTTCTGGTGGTCGCTGATGTGCATCGCGTACGCGATCTCGTTGACGGTGCAGAAGGTACACAAGTGGCAGCTGAAGACGCCGCTGCCGCCGTGGTTTCCGATCACGTGCCACTTGATGGCTGACGACTGGATGCACTGGTAGTCGCAGTGCGGACACCGGTACGGTCGCACGCCAGTGTGTCGCATCTGCCGGAGGTAGCATCGCGTCACGTACATCACACGGTCAACAGACACGAAAAAATGTAGTCAATTTGAGCCAAGGTGCTCAAGTGAAGCAACTATTCATGGAAATGTAATATACGGGTTGGTGATGTGAGGCAAAAGAGGAAGGAGAATGTCTAAATACAATGCAGTACAATTGCATGCAATCAGGTAAGTTGGTAACCGAACTTTTTGCGATTCGTGTTCTTTTTTGGTACAATGTTTCCTTTACTTTCATTCTAACTTCGTCCATTTCGTCATGGGTGGGGTTCATAATTTGTGGGATGATTGGAACTGGGAAGTGGTAATACAAAACTGTTATCAATCACGTATCATTCCTAATCGAATGGAGATAACTTTGTTTGTTTCGTGAAAACGTTCTTCTCTTACTCATGCCACCAAACGTATTCTTTAGATCAGCTGGGAGCACATAATGAAAGGTACTGCGATGAAAACTGCTCCTCCATTCTACACTCAAGCATCAAAGCATCTGAAAATCCAGTTATCTTCATTAGTTCACGATCTGGGAATAAGCACTTCTTCCCAGCTATATCTAGAAATACACCTTCACTCCCTGTACAACCACTGCACTTTGTGAACCTGCAGCGAGAGTTCCAGTAATTAAGTAAGTAATATTATAATTATATAATAATATAATAATAATATAATTATATATTATTATAATTAGATAATAATAATATAATAATAATATAATAATAATATAATAATAATATAATAATAAAATAATATAGTAATTAAGCAAGTAATTAAGTAATAAGTAATTCCACTTTGTACTTCGCTTCTGACATTCTTATCAAAGCGCAAGGCGACATAAGTATTCACTCATTATCAAACATCACTATTCAATGTTTGGCAGAAAACGGAAGGAAAACTTCATGGAGCGGATAACAATCCGGGACAAGGCTACATTCTGGTCTTATGGCCGGTGGACCAGCCGGACCCGTTTCGGTTGCTCCAACCTTGTGTCGCCGGAAACTGCTGGGGTCGCGGGTTCTGTAGCCGCAGTCCGGCGCCGTGCACACGAACGGAGTCTCGCCGCTGTGACCGCGCATATGAAGCTGCAGCAGAGCCTTGGTGGCCGACGTGTGGCTGCAGACACGGCAGCAGAAGCTCCGCACCTGCCGACCGGACCGTGACAGAACAACTTCTACAGGCTGCCACATTAGCCAGTGCCTCTTGGTTGGTTATTTGGGCTTACGGGCGCATCGATTGCGTTGGCCATGCAGTGCCCATGACCAGTGTCTCTGAAAGCCAAATGTCAGCACGACCTCTTCCATAACAGCTGGTAAATGCATAACAGTGTATGTGCATTGTTAATGTTTATCACCACCATGTACTATATAGGGAATAGTTCTTAATCATGACAAACTATCACATATATATTTAGATGTATGACCGAAGCAGTCGAAGCGCCCCTAAGCCCAAATAACCAACCAACACATATTTATGCCCCACATCTTATACATAATGCATATCAGTTCATTTTGATTGATATATTTCGGTCTCTGCCAGCGCTATCGAATAAAAAGACTATCACGTTACCAACAAGATCCGGAAGACGATCTTGTTGCCAGAACACTATAATCAAACCGTGAATCCACACCTTATCATGCAGAATGCGCTGGTGAATCTTGAGCGTCTTGACACTGGAGAACATCTTGGAGCAGGTGGTGCAGACGTGAGGCCGACACCACTTGGGCACCGGCAGACGTGAGCGGTCCCTGTGCAACACGCGATGGTTCAGCAGCTGCGACATCTGGCGGAAGCCCTTGTTGCACTCGGGGCACACGAAACGGCACTCGCTCATGTGGAGCAGGCGATGGCTCTCGAGGTTGTTGAGCAGCGCGCTCCTGAAGTCACACTTGTCGCAGGCGAACATGTCCAGGTCGAGAGCGTGTTGGCGCCACATGTGCGTCATAACGCGACACCAGTTGGACGTGGCGAACTTAGCGCACTGGCAGCACTTGTACGACTTGCGGTCGACGTGGCACTTCTCGTGCATGTTGCGGTACTGCTCGCTCGTGAAGCGCTGCGAACACTTGTCGACACGACACATGAACCGCTTATCGTGGCGCAGCTTCTGCGGCGGCCGGCGCTCGCGCTTCTTCTTGGCTGGCTCAGCAGCGGCGGCCACCTCGGGCTGCTTGGTGACGGTCGTCGCGTTTGCATCACTCTCACGCCGACGCTCTGCCAGATGCGTCCGCCTCATGTGCGATTTGCACTCTCGTAGGGTCTCCGAAACGTGTCCGCAGTCGCTACACAAGAACATCTCCTTGTCGCTATGCAGAGGCAGGTCCAGCAGAGTGGGAGGTGGTAGTGGTAGTGGTAGTGGTGGTGGTGGTGGTGGTGGTGGTGGTGGTGGTGGTGGTGGTGGTTGTTGTTGTTGTTGTTGTTGTTGTTGTTGTTGTTGTTGTTGTTGTTGTTGTGGTGGTGGTGGTGGTGGTGGTGGTGGTGGTGGTGGTGGTGGTGGTGGTGGTGGTGGTGGTGGTGGTGGTGGTGATGGTGGCGGCGGCGGCGGCGGCGACGGCGGCGGCGGCTGCGACGGCGACGGCGGCGACGGCGGTGGCTGCTGCGACGGCGGCGGCGGCGGCGGCGGCGGCGGCGGCGGCGGCGGCGGCGGCGGCGGCGGCGGCGGGCGGCGGCGGCGGCGGCGGCTGCTGCGACGGCGACGGCGGCGACGGCGGTGGCTGCTGCGACGGCGGCGGCTGCTGCGACGGCGGCGGCGGCGGCGGCGGCGGCGGCGGCGGCGGCGGCGGCGGCGGCGGCGGCGGCGGCGGCGGCGGCGGCGGCGGCGGCGGCGGCGGCGGCGGCGGCGACGACGGCGGCGGCGGCGGCGACGACGGCGGCGGCGGCGGCGACGGCGGCGGCTGCTGCTGCTGCGG
This sequence comes from Imbricaverruca yamaguchii, assembly GCA_034440575.1. Lineage (NCBI taxonomy): Eukaryota > Metazoa > Arthropoda > Thecostraca > Neoverrucidae > Imbricaverruca > Imbricaverruca yamaguchii. The sequence goes on along the minus strand of JAOTOL010000846.1, from coordinate 100,571 downwards.
CGGTGGTGGTGGGGGTGGCGGCGGCAGTCGTAGCGGCGGCAGTGGTGGCGGCGGCGGCGGCGGCAGTGGTGGCGGCGGCGGCGGCGGCGGCGGCGGCGGCGGCGGCGGCGGCGGTGGCGGCGGCGACGACGGCGGCGGCGGCGACGACGGCGGCGGCGGCGGCGGCGACGGCGGCGGCTGCTGCTGCTGCGGCGATGGTGGTGGGGGTGGCGGCGGCAGTCGTAGCGGCGGCAGTGGTGGCGGCGGCGGCGGCGGCGGCAGCGGCAGCGGTGGAGGCGGCAATGTGGGCGACACCAATGGAAGATCCTCAGGCTGGCAGTGGCGCTCCTCGATGTGTCCGGTGACGGCCGTCTCAGAGAGGTGCAGGCTCTGGCAGATGCGGCACCGGAAGGCGTTCACCTCGTCATAGAGCAGCTGCAGTGGTACAGAGAAGTCCAGCTGCAGATGGGCGGGGTCAGGCAGCAGCGTCAGCTCGCCGACGCCGGCCGACCCCAACACCTGAGCTGTGCCACCGCTGTCGCCCAGCGCCTCAGTCAGCCAGCTCTCCATCCCGCCGCTGCCTAGAATAACCATAACGACGCGTGTTACTTTAGGACATTAGCACCAGCCGTGTCGTTCCGAGGACCCAGCTTTGTCCGAATAGGGGAGGGGAAGAGGATGGGAAAAGGGGTTGGGAATGCTCCTCTAATTTCCTGTAGAGTAATGTTCCCACGCAAAGCCAGGGCCGATCCAGTGATCAAATCAGAGGGGAGTATTCATGACACCCAGAGATCACTTAGTGCCAAAGTTCACAACGTCCAAAGCTCACAACGTCCAAGAGGTCTGATGCACTGAATCTAGCTGTGTCATTTTAAGAAAGATCCGGTCGATGGCCAAGGATCCATAGCCTCTGGAATTTCTGAGATGCCACCAAACAATGGTGTCTTTTGAGGTCCTTAATACAATGGTAGTTATTGTAGTTTAGGGGCGAATCGACTGCATATGCTATATGGCGCCCATAACTCGGTCAATTAGACATATAATCATGTACGAGAGGTGTTCAAAAAGTTCGCGGCCCGACCATGAAGGAGCTGAAATTTCGCCAGGCAACGCGGTGTGACCAATGGTGTGTTATTGAGATGTCCACTGACGCAACCGCTAACCAATGGGTCCTGTGTTTGCTTCAGGCTGTTAGTTGTTGTAACATAGTTTGATATTCTTGTCGAAGATGAACGACGTCCAGCAGAGAGCAGTGATTCGATTCATGGTATTGCAGAAGAAGGTACCAAAGGCTATCCATGAAGAGTTGGTGGCAACACTGGGGGAAGATTCTCTTTCCTACAGCAGCGTCAAAAAGTGGGCAGCTCTCTTCAAAGCTGGTCGACAGAGCATTGAAGATGATCCCCGCAGTGGTCGTCCATCAACAGCAGTGACTGAAGAAAATGTTGAAGCTGTGGAGAGTCTGGTGATGAATGACAGACGTGTGTCGGTCCCAAACATCGCAGCAGAAACGCAGATGTCCGTCGGATCCATCGAAACCATTCTCCATGAGCATCTCAACATGTTCAAGGTCTCTGCAAGATGGGTCCCCCGTTTGCTGACTCCCGAGCAAAAACAAGTTCGCAAGGAGACGTCACGCGAAGTTTTGGACCTCTTTAACGAGGATCCAGAAGATTTCCTGACACGAATTGTGACCCAGGACGAGACGTGGGTGCCACACTTCGACCCTGAGAGCAAGGCCGAGTCGCGCCAGTGGAAGCACCCTGCGTCACCGCCACCAAAGGAGAGCAGAGTGGTGAAGTCAGCCGGCAAGGTGATGGTGATGGTGTTCTGGGATGCTGACGGAGTTCTGCTCGTCGACTTCCTGGAGCAGGGGCGCACCATTAATGGCGAATACTACGCCTCCCTTCTAGAACAGCTGCGAGCGGCAATCATCGAGAAGAGACGTGGAAAGATGTCAAAAGGTGTGCGCCTGCTCCAGGACAACGCACCGGCGCACAAGAGCAGGGTAGCGATCAACAAAGCGGTGAACTGCGGCTTCGAGTTGTTGCCGCACCCGCCCTATTCTCCGGATCTTGCACCCTCCGACTACCACCTCTTCCCCAACATGAAGAAACAGATCCGCGGTCGCGTCTTCGCCCACAACGAGGAGACGATGGCAGCTGTCCTGAACGTGCTGGACGGGTTCGAAACCCATTTCTTCAAAGAGGGCCTGAAGGTTCTGGCGAAGCGCTGTGAGAAATGTGTGCGTCTGAACGGTGATTATGTGGAGAAATAAACATTTTCGGTCTATGAAGTCGATCTCGTATCTCTGCTCCTTCATGGTCGGGCCGCGAACTTTTTGAACGCCCCTCGCACATATCCGATCAAGCAGCAAGCTATAAGTGACGGTGCCATATCTGACCTAGGATAACGCAAGCCACGTATGCAACAGCTTGTTAATTACCGGCGTAAATAACAGGAAAACGAACTTCCAAGAGGAATTTAACAACTTGTCCCGGGTGAACAATGTCGGACCCATCACCTAATACTTCCCGGAGCGAGGCAGAGGAACGTCCAAAGCGACGTCTCCGCTCGTGGGCAAGCTGGGGACATGAGACTAAAGTGCGTCGCATTGACATTGCATCGGTGCACCACGGACCTCGGGCACCGTGGCGTATCGTCACCACTGAAGAGATACTGGTGTGTTGCACAAGTATGTCCCAAACGCAGCCGACACAGTGACACCTCTTGGCCTCTGTTTCGGTGTGATGATGAAGCCCACTCACCATTCCAGGGCTTTACAGTCTTTAACTTATTGTTTGTTAGAGTTCCAGTTTGTCTACCACTTACCCAAAATATAACCTCTGGCAGCTGAGTAGAAATCCCTGGCACGAAGCGGAAGGGAACGTGTGCATGGGGCCCGTGCACATCTTTTCGCCGCAGCATCCGTGGCCTCGTTTCTACAGATTCCCAAGTGACTCGGTATCGAACATAAGACAGTCGTTTGCCCAGCGCAGGTCAGAGAGGATAGCCTACACAAAATATCCTGTGCAAGTGGGTCCGACGGATAAAACGCATTTACAATCATAAGACTATGAGGTGAGTATGTGTAAATTATATGTTGCGTGTAGTCACATGTCTAAATAAAACTCAGTATTTTATCTAAGGCAACCAATTCAGATGTATACAGTTATTTGAGTTTAAGGGCGCTTCGACCAAAGCGCAATCACTTAGCGGCCATATCTGTCAATTCAGCGTTTCAGTGAGTTATGCGCGGACGCTACAGGTGTTACCGGGGTGAGTAGATGGCCTGAAGTCCAATCGCTCTCAGAAAGCGGAATATGTTTCCAGAATGAACAATGTCTGAGTCCTCAGCCAGGACATCACGATATGTGTTGAGACGTGTAATATTTCCGTAGAACAACCTTCGCTCTGTTGAGAAGTGCTGGCACGAGAAAAGTACGTGGCGTATGGTAAAGTTTCCTAAATAACGGGCAATGGGGTCTCTCATCGCCGGGGATAAGATATTGGTGTGTAGCATGTGTGTGGCCGAGACTCAGTTTGCACAGTCACCTCGTCATTTCTGGATCTGCGGTGGCACGATGGCTTGTCTCCAATGTGTGGTTTTATCGCGTGCAGGTTATTGTTGGTTTGAACGCTCCATGTCGTCTGCCACTTGGTGTTAATTATGATGATATTCCGGGGAGATGATCCCTGGCTGGCAATGTAAACGCACGTGCTTGCGGTCTCCGTGCAGCCCATTTCGCTGCAGAATCGGCGCGTTCATTTCCAGATACTCCCACATGGCTGGGGATCCAGCACAAACGAACAGTCTTCCCATTCTGATGCATAGCAGTCAGACGGTCAGAATATCAAGGAGTAATGGGCCAGGTGGGTAGGATCCGGTCAGTGACAAAAGGCTACTCAAGGAATCAGATAAAATGGCATAATCAACACCCGCGACATCTCGACGTAGGAAAACGCTTTGATGATTGCAACGAGCTCTGTACTGCACATCGATGCATATCTGCGTAAAGTAAAACATCTGACAGAGGAACCGCACACAAACTCAGATCCTACTCCACAGTCACCCTTCGACTAATCGGTGAAAATGCGTGTGCATTCTGCAAACGTTTCCAAATGCTACGGAGTTTTCATTCGAAACAACTCAGGTGACACATTGCCGCTAGGCATCGCTGCGAGTGTCAGGTCAACTGCAGGAGACACCAAATTCCACAGGGGTATCGATGGCTGCTCCACGCACGCAACTCGAGATACTCTCGTGCGGAAGAAACGATCCTTGAGAAGAAACGATCCCTGGAGAAAAACTCCAAGTTCCCGCGGATTCCACACCTCCTAGCCTTTAACAAGATTACATGTCGCGAGATTGCATCATAATGTCGAAAAAGACAGTTCCCACATGTTGTCGGCGGTTAAAAGCGACTCGAATGGCGGTGCCAAGTGCTAAAAGATGATCCGTTGTGCAATCATCCTTCCTAAAACCACACTGCGTTAGTAAAGAAATCCTGCGCTTCCAGAAACCATGTGAGCCGCACGTTGACCATTTTCTCCAGGAGCTTGCAGAGACACGATGTCGGGTAAATCGGCCGGTAGTATAGTGGGAACCACTCTTTCCCGGTTTCAGAACCGGGACCACTATGACTTTCCGCGAAGAATCCGAAAAGTAGCCCTCCTCCCATACTCTGTCGACCGACGTGAAAAACATGCCAAGTACTCGCGAAGGTAGGTCTTATAGCACATCATTATGAATTATATTAGATCCCTCTGCCACACTCTTTAGACTTCTGATTGCGGAACGTAACTCGTGAATACTAAATGGTTCATTATAACACAGGTCATCAGCTGTGGAAAAAATCAATTGGTTTAGCAATCAAACGTCTTTTAGTCTTTTCCTGAGAAATGAAAAAAAAGAGAGAAAGAGTTAGAATTTCCATCTCCACTGTGTGCTGATAGGGCCCGGGCTATTTCCATAGCAACTCCAGCGGTGTGGGTCACGTCGACTCCAGACACGTGCAATACGGGAAGGTGAACCGCACTATACAAGTCAGAAATACGTCAAATACGGGACCATACTTGGGTCGTTGGAGTAAAACGGTTAATGGTGGAGACATATTCACTCAATGAGTCTTAGCTTAGCTTGTCGTGTATTTCCCCGCGCTAAGGCTCGTGATTTCTGGAATGCTAAGTTTCCCTGGTTGCTATTTCTGTTAAATGTGTTATATGCTCGCTTACGTGCGCGTATAGTGTCAAGATATTCTGTTGAACACCATGGAACTGGTGAGTGCCGTGGAGCACCAGAAGTTTGCGGACTGGAGGAATCGGCTGACTGAATGAGTATGCATGTAAACTGATACACCGAGAGAGTACATCGATCAGCATTACTTGCTAAGCAAGCGTCCACATTTTCCTCACATTTTCCCCAGTCCACTTTCTTAAGATTCCAACGTTGAGGTCTCTAGCCAAGCCTCACGCTGTCATTGTACTGAATACAAATACGGAAATGGTTGCTACCAAGTGGGTCGTCAGCAGGTCATATGATGTGCCAGAGACGGGCTTACAACACTTAGGTCGATTGCAGATGTAAAACCAGAAGGGAGAGCGAGGTGGGTGCTTCACGCGTGTTCAAAATGTAGAGGGCTTCGTTCAGAATAAAACTCTCGACAGCTCGACCGCGATAATTTATAATGGCACATCCCCACGCGGCGTAGTGAGCGTTGAAGTCGCCGAGGGGCAGAACAGGCTGGACCAGCTGGAGCATCAGGCGACTGAGCTCCACAGACGGCAGCGAATGCCCAGGAGGAAGATACACGGAGCATATTCTTATCGTTTGACGGATGAATCTGATGATAGCTGTGACTGCTTGTAGGAAGGTATCCAGTGGTACCTCCTGATATGAAGCGCTATGTTATTAAAATGGCATTAATTAGAGGCATTCAAATGCTAGTGAGGTGTAGTAAAACTGTTTAAAACTGCAAAGTCGCCGACTAGAGTTCACTAGAATGCTTCTGGGATAAACCCGAGTGGGAGTTCGTCTCCGCGGACGCTTAATGCACCCGTGGCCGAGTCATACACGCTCCACCATCCGGTGGGGAATTCGACCACGGGGAGGCCCGTTTGCGTCCTCCACTAGGGGACCAGCGGTGGGGCAGCCTCTCACCTTCAGAGGAGGAACAGGTGGTGGCCCCATCACCTTACCTGAAACCCTCGCATGGGAGGTCCTAGTAGTCCCAGTTACCGATGTGGTCGAGGCGTCGGCCCGTGGAACTCGAGCGGGCCGTGTGCAAGGGGATGGGTCTCGCGACCCACCTCGGCTGCATAGACCAGAGGCCACGAAATCAGAAAGCCCCGGGGTAACCTCAGCCGTTGCTGATCGTCGGGCTGCAGTGGGCGGCATCACCGGGACGAGACGGAAGACCACACTACTCCCTCCAGAGGTGACAGGAGGGGTGGAGGGAAAAGGATGGTTTTGGAAGCGGAGGGAGTAGGTGGGGGTTCTGGACGGTGCAGGGATGGGCCAGGTTTGGGTGTGGTCAGTGGAGGTGGCGGGTAAGGATTCCAGGTACTCGCTGGGAAGCTTTGCGGGCCTCTTAATTCGTTCGACTTGATGCCATTGATCAGGAGCTCGCTCTGCAGCGGGCTACCCAGAGGCAACCTGAGGAGCCAGTGGCGAGTGGGCAACGGGTTTTGCTGTTTTGGAGGACGTTTCGGCAATGGGATTTTGTATATGAGTGGTGAGATGGACCTCGATCACGGCATCAGAACCAAGCGTCACCTGTTGAGCAGGTACGCTACAGTGCACCGCCAACATGGATCCACCATGTGCCATGGTTTGAGCCACTACGTGCTTGCGGAAGATTTAAGGAGAAATAGGCTCCGGGTGACAGCCTGGTCTCCTGGAGGCAAACAGCTACGGGGTCTCGTTGAGAGAATATTGCCTGAAGGTCAGTAAAATTGGCTCGAAACCTACGCATGTTCCATTGTAAAACTAAACGGGGCATCTCGGTGCTCGACTACGAGTGACTAGCTTTGTGTGTGCGAGTGTGTAGTTGTAAACGCCAACTACAGTTGTTGCCGTCCGAGCGTTGTTTCAAGTTGTAACCGAGAGAGGGCGCCACTGATAGTCCGGGTGGTGCGCCAAGACTCGGACCACGGAACTGAGTCCGGGGTCGAGAGCATGGTGTCCCATGTCTTTGGTGTGGTCGAGAGCGTGGTGTCTTCCGGTGGACAGTCCAACAGGGGGAAACCTCTTTTCTGACGCCCTAGCCGGGGCGGAGGCGGAGGGCCCATCTCGCTCACAGACTGACCCGGTACCTCTACCCTTCGACGCGGCAAGGGTGTGGCCGGCCTTGGGGTTGGAGCCCTGTCAGCTCCTTGACGGTCCTTCGCCCGAGCTTTCTCCATCTGTGCGAGCCGTGCTCGCTTGGCTATGCGGGCGCACCTCTCGGCTTCTTGGCAGTGTAATCTCTCAAATCTCTCATCAGGGATTTGAATAGGTCGGTTGGACCTATTTGACGGCGATGGAGGTGCGGAGGTAGAGGTCGAGGGAATGAGGCAGGCTTGGCTCACGGGAAAGGGGGATAATTCAGGAAGGGATGAGATGGATAGGAGGGATTTGGAAATGGTGCTGGTGTGTGTGGAAAACGATGGGAGAAGGTTAGAGAACGGATGGGAAGTGGTAGGCGGGGAATTCAAGGTAGGCGATGTGGTAGATGGAGACGGACTGGACTTGCCTGTGGAGAGGTCCGCGCATGCCTCCCTGACCTCTGGACCTGGGTCCACCCCCCAACCTTCAGTGGTTGGTCGGGAGAAGACCTCTGAATGCTCATCTACGCGTGCACTGGTGGTGGGTGGGACTTCGACCGCTTCATCATCCCTTTGGGTTGACCAATCCTGCCCCACTGGCACTGGCGACGAAGGGGGCCATGCGACTCAAAATGATTGGAGTAGAGCTACAAAACGAGCTATCAGGACCGTAGCACTACCGTGGTCGTGCTGCTGTGAGTGACCAGATGTGCTACCCATTCGAGGTAGTGCTGCTGCCTTCGCAGCGTAAGAAATTTCTGGATGTTAGCTTATGTACATGTCTGGTGCATCACGGAACGAAATGTTGTTCGTAACTTTCAGCGACAGAATATTCTTCTCTTTACTGTACGCAGGACAAGATCGGTCATGCGCAGGGTGTGGAGTTTGACCTCGCCCACAATTTACACACCAGCGCTCATGGGCGCTACAGCTTTCTGAAGTGCGAGTAGTAGCAGCGCAGTTTGCGCATGTGGGGCGGTTATGGCATGCAGGCTTGGTGTGACAGAAACGCCGGCATTGCAAACATCGCATTGGGTTTGGAATGTACCCGCGCACTTTCACACGAGTGGATCCCACAAGTACTGTATCTGGAAGGTCGTCTATGTTGCATGTCAAAATTATGTTGTTAGTATGGTAGATCTCAGTTCCCTTTCTCGTACTGATACGCCGGGCCTCTGTCACCCCTAACTCAGAGAGGCCGTCCACGATTTCTGCATAGGAAACACTTCTAAGGTCGTAACAGTTTATTATTTTCTTGGAGGAGTTTTGTTTGCTTTGTTTTGTGGGGTTCGATCGCGATTGGAATAGACACCTCTCGTTTGACACTGCCTTCCCGTATACTGTATGTGAACAGTTCGGCTGCCAACACCCTCCTGGCGTCTTCTCTCCTCGAACACTCTTCTTCCAGCCTCCCATCACGCATAGTCTGACACCTCGCAACACATCCGAGTCTGTCACATCCAGCTCGTCGTTGGAAAGGTGATAGAGACGCCATTTGTTTGGCACCTTCACATGCCCGTATGATAAGTATACGAGGATTAGTATTGCTATGGGAAAAGTTGCTCTGGGTCTGTTCCGGCGACCTCATCCGGAATAGGTTGAGGTTCCATTTCCTCTACCGCCCGTTCCAGCGCCTCATCCGGAATAGGTTTACCCTCATCCAACCTCCACCGGATTAGGAAAATCGTATCCGGCCCGTCGACGGTTCAGGAAGCGCAAACTCGGAATACGACAAACGCGCTGCAATAGTGGAGTTCAGAATGAAATAGTTTTAACTTGACTTCGGCCATGGGCACAGTCACTAGGTTGTATAAGTCGTACTTTCTTTATTTTACAACCGTGATGCAATACAGATGTTAGACCTGGCATTTGACCTCAGGTAACCAATATCGCAGCACTTTTTTAGGCCATTACCTGCTCTAGTTACCGGAACCGGGCCGCCCGCCCGACTACTCTGTTGGGCGGCTCGGCGCAATCGGCTTCGTAAAAAAGGAGTATGGAACATGAATAAAGTGTGGCATCGTTTAGGTACACAATGGCAAACGGTAGTTTTCCGGACATGTACGGAGTAGCATGCAAACAGTGTCTTAAAATTACTTTTTCAGTACCTGTGCAGATGAAAAACAAAATCACTCTGAGATAGTGAAAGATGAAAAATGCTGAATAGATGCATCATGATGAAAACTCAGATTGCGTCATCATACTAATCAAATAAACACATGGCCAGAGTAGCAAATATAATCATACAAATTTGAACAAATTGTATGTTGTGTCCACTCTTCCTGAACCACATTGTTGAGGTCAGTACCTTCAAATGCTTCTCATTTTGCCTCTCCCTTTATTTATTGAGTTCATGAATGTAGCGCGGTGCTTGAAGTGAAGCAGGCAATTCCATTGTTTGGTACTTCTTCACATTAATCTTGCCACACATGGCAGGACACCTGTGCACTGCCCTATCATAGACCTACATTGCATGTTATACTTGGACGTGTTTGTTTCACCTGTGCATGCAATGCAAAAGAGGATTAGTAATATGAGCAACCTAGCAAAAGAGACAAGATTAAAAAAGATATGAATGTGTGTACACTTAGATACAGAAAACTAAGGGGAGGTCTCATCAAGGTATTTAAATTTATGCATGGTCAGCAACAGATACATCTCTAGGATAATACAAATTATGCAATTAGTTATTAGAGAACACCAATTCAAAATCAAGGTTAATCATATCAGGATAAAGACAAGACAGTCTTTCTTTACTAGCAGGGTAGTTAACATTGGAACCAGCTATCACTCACAATTGGCATTGTCAGCATGCAGAGCAGTCTAAAAAATAGCATAGACTGGCATTAAAAGTAGGAAATAATATCATTTCATCGTTTCATGGATAACTAATTGACAAATGTAGTGAACAACTAGTTCTTAATGTCCACAAAGTGTAACCAAGATGGCACCTGTCAGGACCATAAGGTATGTGGGAGGGGGAGACAGCAGGAAGTGCCACTGGACTGAAAAGTTTCCTACTGGGGGAAATGAAAAGATGCCAGATATTGCCCACCAGCTTCAAAGTGGGGGGAACTGCCCTGTTCCTATGCCATTGGCCCATGTGGCCCATAGTTGCATTATCTTTCATGTTTCTTTAGCTACTCATTTTAGCTACTTCTTTGGTAAATTCATAGTTACTTTTAAACATGTCCTCATGCCAATATAATTGGGTGCTGGATCCATAATTCCTGCCCTGTCCGCACCTTGCAACATGTTAAGGCTCCTCCCCTGTAGGGATATTCAGCATCACAATTCAGTGTCAAGTTGGGTCAGATACAGAAATTTACAGGTTGTGTGTGGCTGAGCTGTGGGGCTGGTGGAGGCTAAAGATGTGCTGGGGTGGCATTTGCCTTTCTAGGAAGCAGGGACCAAAGGGGAGGGGTGCACCCCGACCTCCCGGATGGGTGGCACTTGAACATTAGGGGATGGAAAGGAGGCCAGAGGGGTAGCATTCTAGCAGATGGGGTGGCGTTCCCCTTTGGGCATGGCTGGCGGCACATTCGGCCTCCTTAGACCCAATACCGTCTCTCCCCTGCAGATCTCTATACCTAATACCGTCTCTCCCCTGCGATATCTATTTCAGCCTCATTCAGCTCTGAATTTTCCCCTTCCCAACAAAGCAGAACAACCTTAGAATCCACTCGCCCTACCTTGATCATATGCTTTCCTTCGAACAGCACACGCAGATCTGCCACTCATATATCACCAATGTAAATTTGGATATTCATCATCTACATTGTACCACACATCTGTGCAACATAGGCTGAGATGGTTTTAGGTTAACTCAGCTCAATGCAGTATACATAGAACTCACGCTGCACTGTATGCACGTGAATGCCAAATGCAAGGCTATGAAACCAATTGAATGTGAACAAAATTCAGCGCAGCGATGTTTTGCGCTTTCGTGTCAAATTGTAGTGCCACAGGACACAATGCACACTTCGCATTTCTTTTTATATTTAACCTGCACGGCTGGGGGGGCTATTATACTAAAAAGGACTTGGAACAATATAAAGAATACCATGAAAAAACTAGGATCAAATATTTCCACTACAAGGGAGAATTATGGCATTCAGGTTGTTACCTGTGACGAAGGAAAAAGCCAGTGAGCTATCGACAAATGGCAATCGAAAAACACCATAATTTTCATTTAAATGTGCACATGTCGAGTATTTTGTGTAATCAAATCAGAAAATGAACTTGAAATAATTATATTTTTGTTCACTTATAGCATTCCCTTGCCATATCACCAAGGAACTGGTCTCCATTTGCAGCATACTTTCCAAGCATCCACACGTCAGCTCTTGCGTTGTAAAAAAAAATATGGCATGTAAGAAAAATCTTCGGAAGTGGTTTTGTGCAAATTTTCACGCACTAAAATGAACGGAGAGTACGGAAATCCCAGTTATTGGGCAATTTTTTCGTAGCACTTCCGTATATCAAGCCCTGCGTTTACCTATTAAAAAGATCACCCCCCCACACGGCCGAAAAAAAGCACAAAGAATAATTTCGGTTTTCCTCACCCTACACTGGCCGAAAAAGCCCACAGGTGAACATAAGAATAATTTCTTGTACCGCACACGGCAGAGCGCTACTGTCCTTTTATAATGGGTAGAAAATGATGAGACGTTCAAATATTTGCTTTGATCTTTGATTTATCCATCATGCTCGCTAAAATTCATCCACAAATTGACCGGCATTTTCATGCGTTTTTTATCCTCCTGGAATGTGTCAGCCTTTGATTTAGGATGAAATTATTAATCCCATGTTCTTGATAAACAATGTTTGCTAATATTGGCGGTATTTGCGGTATTTGTTAAATTTATTAATGTAAGTTTAAGATAAATGAAGGCAATTCTAACTTTATTTCCCTGTCTAGATCTGAAGAGAATCATATATTAATATCGGAATATTTTATCAATTCTATTTTTCTCCAAAATACATGCCTACAATTGTGACGCACACAAGACTTCGAAAAAATAAACCTGAGCCCTCGTAAGTCGCTGAATAGGATCGAGGTTTGGGTATTTCTGTATTTATTAATGTAGATTTGTATGCCTGCATTCTTTGCCTGTAATCAGTGCCGAGATACTACTCAGTCATGATATTCAACACTGTTAAGTGTTCAGCTCATGGGTCGATCCAGCCAGCCTGTTGTCATTCTGCTTGGGTTGTGAAAGATTTAATAAATCGCCGACGCAAAATATCTGATTTGTATGGTTTAAGTGCAAGCTCTAGTTGAAAGCAATACTTTTTCTTCAAATAAAATGTTCCTTGTTTTTCTGAAGAGCTTGAGTAAAGGATAATTTTAGTTCAAATCAGGCTATCTATGCTGGTGATGCCTCATCCCCTTGCTCCAAATCCCTCCTGCATTAGCTGACATTTATTTGGGTTTGGCCAATGTCATGATTCAGCCCTTAAATGTGTCAGTTCAGCCAAATTTCTGGTTATGCTACAGCTTCAAATGTTTTTTTAAAGATGCATGGTATGAGTTTGTATTTCATGGATTCATCCATATTCATAGATTTCTGCACTTATGTTCATCACTCTATATAATCCTCTGTATTGTGAGGATACACTGTGAACTTCATGCCTAGCTTCACGAAGATACACATCGAGTTCATTATACAATAATTTTCAGCCTGCCAGGAACATCTTCACTACAGGTCCATTAGGTTTCGTGATTATGCATTTGTCTCAAAGAAAAAAAAGAAACAAAAGACAAGCATGAAAACATTGCAAACATGCACTTTATTTCCATCACAACAACCACCATCTGTGTTTGTAATGTTTATGAAAAGATGAGTCATCACCAAGGATGAAAACCTAAAACTTCCATTACCTGTGACTTTCTTGCAAAATGGTGATTTTTTTTTCACTGCATGCAAAGCAGCATCAATCGCATGACATCAATCGGATCTTATGGCACTTAAAGCTGCTCTCATGCAGTTAGCTGCTATGTTAAAATTAGGAACCTTTACCAAATTATCCTTAATAATTCCATGACATGTGCCTTGAATCAAACTATGTTATGGTCACTTCGTCCCAGAGTTTTTCCCACAGTCAAGTCTTGAACCAAGTCACTGAAATCTGAGAATACAAGGTCCAAGAATGAGCCATGCCTGGTAGGTTCTGTTACAAACTGGTGTAAGAAGAGGTCCTCTTCAAGGCATTTCCTAACCATTTTGCATGATGGGAAGCCAACACCAACATGGGTTTCTGATGTTGAACAACATCATATCAGGCCATATTATGTATGACTGATATGGCCAATCAAGGAGAGCCCATATCTGTAGGTATGCCAGTCCCCTAGATGCAAAACCTGCCAGCTGTCATTTCACAAGGCCAAAAATATGTGGACACACCGGTTAATACTGCACAAAAAGAAAGAGTTGCCAAATAGACAGGGCAGCCAACAAAAACTTGAAAGTGTCCCTTAGGCAGAGCATATATGCATAGAATGGCCACTACATCTGGTAATAGATAGTTATCACACAATATTTATAATACAAGTTCAGCAAAATAAAATACAAAGAAGGAAATCTTCTCTTCCAAGTTTGATTGGCAGGTCTTCATGGCTAATGTATTCATTATATCCATATAGCAATGTCCAGATATTTGAATGCAGTGGAACTTTATGTATTGCCAGGTCAATTAATGCTCTACACCATCAGGTAATGAATTCCATGTGGAACAGCATCTGAGGCTCAATACAAATATTTTCATACAATCCATCAATGCATGTCTGTGACCAAATTTGACTGAATGTCCACATGCTCACATATGATGCCAGCACAAAGATGTTCACCACCACCCTATGGTGGTATATTTTTGTTTTTGGGCATATCAGGTATGTCAGTAACTTAGGCCCCATGCTCATAGCAGACCTCTCTTGGAGTTTTATCCATGCATTTGGAGTAAATGATACAAATGATTGTCAAAAAATGAATTGTACACTGTTGAAGGTAGACACTCATTATAAAATATTGAAGACTTTGTGTGGCCACTCTGCCATCCAGATCCCTGATTATCTGGGTTCACACCTTAGGCAAATATGATTAGGCTTTCATAGGATTTGTCTGACAAACATTCATCATCAGATGGTAGGATTTGTTTTGCCTCAGACTATCGGAGAGTTCATTAAATGAGCATGCAGTAACCTTACAGAACAGGCTTGGCTGCATTTAAAGCCATCTGCACTCAAATCTAGGTCTACTTCACTGCATTATATTTAAATCAACTTGCATATAAAATATTGTGATAACTATTTGTTAGCAGATATAGTGGCTGCTCAAAGCATTTAAATTATGCTTCAGGTACACTTTCCAGTTCCTCCTTACCTGCTTTATTCATTTGATGACACTATTTTCCTTTAATCTAGCATACCTCTAGATGCATGCTCCCATTGATAGGCCACATAGCTCATCCTTGGGTGACATGAAATTTGAGAATGTGGAGAACCAATAAGGTGATATAACAAAAATAGTCAGTTTTACAGCAGCAATTTGCCCTTCCATCTAGCCAGATCCTTCCAAGTCAATGCTCGTTTCAGCTAAACGTTCCAGACATGAATTAAAAAAGTACATAGAAGAACTTTTAATATTAATGATAATTTATTTACATCAATTTGCTCACCTTCTTCATGACAAAAAAAAAGGTTTCTTGGTAGTGAGAATAAAATGATTTTGGACAGATTGTTTTAGTAAACAATCAAAATCAGTGTAGGATTTCCATATTTTTTTTCTTGGTAGTGGAGTACAATTTTTTTTTATCTGGAGTACGATTTTTTTTAGCTGGATTCCAAAAAATAGCTATGCACTTAGCATTTTTGTATGCATAAACATCTTGGCAAGCTGAGCCATGAGAAAACTTCACTGCACTAAAAAAATGAGTTGTACATAACCAGGTAGTATTGGTTTAATGGAACTAAAAATAAATGTTAGCATTCCATGCTGCATGTACCATACAAACATATATGTACATATAGCTAACTGCTAAGTCAGCAAAATGTCAGCAACCTAAGTAATGAATAGGTGCACTTGTTGTAAGGAATGCAATCTAGTGGGAAATGCCCTCAGTAGCCAAAGTATTCCAAAAAATATATGAATGATATCTGCAAATTTCATAGATATTGCAGGAGTGTAGGTGGGTGATGTAGTCCCGAAGTTCACAAACAAATATTTATGATAATAGGCATAATGTGACGTGAATACACCAATAACATTTATCCTGGCAGAGCTCAGGATGAATCACACTCACCCCTCTTGGGCGGACCACACAACCGGGATCAACCTTCAACAAAAACTTTTCTGAAGGACTACTCCCACAACTAATGAGCCGAGTTCATTCTCGATTAATTCGAATTATTGCTAACATCCGTTGTTGTCCAAAATCTCAAGAACCCCAAAATTTATTTCATGACCCGGTCAACCTTTGCGCCATTCCGAGTTTGTGCGCACCATTCGCCACCGACGCATAATACACAGCTCTGCCTCAGACCCAAAAAGTGGCTGTGGTTAAATTATTAGCGAAGGATGAGGTTATAAGCCAACTTCTTGAGCAATGGTAGAGAAAATGGTAACAAAAGTATACTTAATCGATGTCAACGAAGTTAACAAATGCGCACCCGACAGCAGGAACCGGCTCAACACACACTTGGCACAACAAACCCCACGCGACTATTGGATATGGATGGACTATTGGATATGGTTTTGGAATATATGATGGTTTACCGAAAAGTATACTAAAACAATCCGTCTAAAATAGTTGCATTCTCACCACCAAGAAAGTTATTTTGCATGGAAAAGCTGAAAAAAAATACTGAAAACGATTCTTATGAATATTAAAAGTTCCTTTATGTACTTGTTTAGTTCATGTCTGAAATGTTTAGTTGAAGCAAGGATCGACTTGGAAGGATCCAGAGCTGCTAGACGGGAGAACAAATTTCCCCTGTAAAACTGCTCATAGGCGGTTTTATTTTTTCTCTTAAATAGAGTTGGTCGGATTTGCCACCCCAGCACTAGAAGTACAACTGATCATGGGGCGGGCGAACAGGGAATGGGTCGGAGTAAATTTCGGAACAAGTATTACGGACCCTTCACTGACACTGATGAACCCCAAATGTGGTTATATTTCAAGGTGCATGTTTATGTTCGCACACATTTACCCCAAACAAATTTGACAGCCATGCATAAGTGCACAAATGGCATTGGTTTCTTGGTGTAATCGACTCGGAGAACTTGCTTGCCCCGGGGCAGATTTTAGGAAATTTGAAGTGATTTTCTTGCATTGAACGGCTCATTGTGTCTAAAAAAGTTGTCCCTTTAACAAAAAGACCTTCAATTGCATATTCAAAGCACTTACTGGGCAAACCAGGCTTCCAGTATTTACTCAGGCGATACCAAGTACCCCCAGACTTGCCAACTAGGGATGTCTGGTACGTCTTGGCGAGTACTCCAGTACAAGTATCTAAAAATTAATATTAAATAGATATTCATTAATCCAAATATATCAGATACCAGATTAAACATTGGTAAATATTGAATTAATATTGAGTTAATTATTGGCATAATTGACACAAATATAGCGTCTTTTCACATGTGAAGTGCCGTAAGTTGTGCAGAGACGGTTTTAGCAAGGCCCTTTAAGGGTTTTAGCGCAACACCGACGAGCACGTTCGGTACGCTTTGTACTGCCTCTCACGAATGTGTAGTGACGTTGACTGGTCGACGCGTTGGGATCGCTGGAACTGCTAATTGTTTTCAGGTATGGACTTTGAGTGGTAGCAATTGACCAAACAATGTTGTTCTTCGTTTTCCCTTCTGGAGTACAAAATATTTAACTTAGTCTAGTCACAATCCTGGAGTACATAATGTATTGGTATGCATGACACCAACAAACATCAGTTTTTCCAACAGTTATTAAAATCCTTCAACTATTTTAGATTCCAAAACGCATATCCCAATAATCAGCAAGTAACATATTGGGTGGTGCACAAACATCCTACCCATGGGGTGTGTTGTGAATATTTATTAATTTGTATGGTGTGAGGATGTCAGGAGTGTCAGTTATGGTCTCTAAACTTGGTTCACATCGATAAAGCATTCTTTCATCATAATTTTATCCGCCATTGCTAAGGAAGTTGGCTTATAACCTTACCCTTTGCTAATTTAACCATATGGTGCCAATAGTCGGTTTTAGAGTGGAACTTTCCTTGCAGGTCCCAGGTCTCAGGATAGAGGCCTGGGACGAGATAGAGGGAGAAGGCCTGGCGTAATTATCTGTATACATTAAAAGTGACCACCAAATATAGTCATGTCAGTTTTAATAACGAAATAGGTTTTACCATCGACGATGCTGAAATAAGTAAAAATTAAAATTACAAACATCAGTAAATTGCAATACTTTTTCTGATTTACGTAGAGACTACACTCAGCTCTGCTGTACATGGCAGCCGATGATTGAATGCCGGAGGATAAATTGGTGCTATGGTTAAATTAGCGAAGGTTGCGGTTGTAAGCCAACTTCCTGAGCAATGGCAGACAAAATAACAACAAAAGTACACTTAGTCAATGTCAACCAAGTTTATCAATCCATACCTGACACTCCTGACATGCTCACACTGCACAACTAGTAAATATTAATAACCCACCCCATGAGTAGAACACACATGCACCGAACGTCTTGTTACTTGCCATCTATTGGGATATTGCGTGAGACGAAATGTACGACCCTCAATATACCAGGAGGTGCTGAATTTACATCAAAAGTAGCGTTAGGGATTATGCTATATTACTCAACGTTTCGGCCAGGGGCCATCGTCAGGTGTGACCCCTGGCCGAAACATTGAGTAATATAGCATAATCCATAATGCTACTTTTGATGTAAACTCAGCACCTCCTGGTATATTGAGGGTCGTGCACTTCGTCTCACGCAATGTCTAAAACCCAGGAGCACTTAACACTTGCACGTCCGGCGGTCCGCGCCAACTTCGCATGTCCGGGGGGGCAGATGACTGCCCCCTAAGATCTCTGGAACTATGCTAGCTAGCGAAAAACGGAAAAACGGCGTTGGATAGCTGGTGACGGGCTCTATCGAAAGTGTTTCGGTCATTTTTTGCTCAGGTCACCATTCAGGTCACTGGGCCACCATAGGTCAAATTCGACCGTATCAGGTGGGACTCAGATATTGACACATATATCAGGACCTGTAACAGATAGAAACAAATGGCGAAAGCTATTCGACAGTTCTTGAAATCCGCTACCGGAAATAGGCGGTGTAATTTAAGGTCAGGTCACCCGAAACTGAGGTCAAGGTCATGAAGTCATGACCTCAGGTCAAGGCATATGGAGGTCATGTAAGGTATCAATCGACACGTCTTGACGACACAAGCACAATGACGGTAATTTCAGCCTTCTAGCTCAATGCAGTGCGGTGTAATGCGCATAAATGCGTAGTGATCTCAGGTGACCTCAGAGACTTTGGTGAGGTCACTGAGAAAAAATGTCAATGGTAACATTGAGCATAGCTTCCATCTACATGCCACAGCCATCGTGAGATCATTCCGAGAGCAAATATAGAACCAGGAAACATTTGTATATTTTACCATAGCCCTATAGTGTGGAAGACATGTCAACGACCTGACCTCAGGTCAATGCTACGAAAAAAAACGATATACATATTGTGGTCCCTAATGAGATCATGCCATGTTATAAGTTTGAAATAAATCGCCCAATGATTGTGGAAGTTATGCAAACTAGAACACCGAGTGTAGTTGGGTCACTTCGCCTGACCTGGTGACCCGACCTGAGATGACCCAGGATTAAAAATATACGAGGATATGCGGAAAAGACCAATGAACAGCTATGCTAGGTTTGGCCTTGCTAACCCTATTAGTTGGGCCAAGGGGGAAGAACCGAGATACGCCCCGGACGTGAGGGTTAAGAGCCATTCTTCGTTGTAATAAACAATTTATTGGGATATAGGTTTCAGAATATAAAATAAATGCCAAAACATGCATGTAAGTAAGCAGCATATGAAGGCTCCATACTTGATGGGTGGCAAAGTGCTATCAGTGACTCAACAGGAGAAAGATTTAGGTGTTATTCTAAACACAAAATTGGGGGCATCAGAACAGACCAAGGAAGCCAGGAAGAAGGCACTGAGAATGCCCGGGGGAATAAATAGGAATGTATCATATGGAAGTGAGGAAGTGATCAGGAAGCTTTACTGTGCATATGTCAGGCCACATTTGGAATACTGCATCCAAGCTTGGTCTCCTAGCTATGAAAAAGATTGTTGGCTTTTAGAGATAGTACAAAAGAGGGCTAAAAAATGGTTAATGGCATAAGCAACCTGGCATATGAGGAAAGATTGAAGAAATTGAATATGTTTTCACTTAGAAATAGAAGGCTGAGAGGAGATCTCATCAAGGTCTTTAAATTTGTCCATGGTCTGGAGAGGGGATATCTTGGGGAAATGTTTGAATTGAACAGAAATGATGCAATTAGAGGTCATAAATTCAAAATTAAAGTTAACCACAGCAGAACAAGGCTAAGGCAGACTTTCTTCACCAACAGGGTAGTAGAACACTGGAACCAGCTGCCAGAATCCATTGTAAGTAGCAGCACATTGAACATCTTTAAAAACAGCATAGGGAATCATAAGAATAGAGGGCTTGCTTTTCAGTATTACAGGGAGGGCTGATTTGGTGGGCGACTGGTTCAATGTACAGAGTGCAACCAAGAAGGGCCCTTGTGGCTCATAGTTGCACTAATCTTTTATGTCTTTATGTCTTATGGTTGATGGAAAATTATACTAAAGAGATCCATCTAAAATCATTTAATTCTCACCATGAAGAACGATTTTTTTCAAGTAAAAAACCTCTAAAAGCAAAGGGTGGCTGTAAAACCAACTAATGTGTCATCTGGCAGTCATTTGTTGGCTTCCATATTCTGTAGAGCTGTATGCAGTCTCCACATTAATCAGAAAGCATATTACAATTTGCTGATGTTCCTAGATGTAATTCTACTTAAATTCAGCAGTATCAATAATAAAACAAATTTTGTTATTAGAACTGGTGGGATAATTTAATTCTGTGGTTGCTTTAATTTATACAAATCACTATGCTGGGTCTTTTCCCTCTTCTTGTTCCTTACACCGTGCAACCTGGGAGCAAATTTCTGTTATAAACTGACTAATTAGTCAGTTTTATGGTGAATTTGGCTTGACATGCTCTCACATTAATGTGAGAGCATGTCAAGCCAAATTCACTTGATCACCAAGAAGCTTACATCACAGATCATGTAAGAACTTGTCCTGTTACACCTTAAAGCACAGTAATACCCAATTGGATTGGGTGGCATGGCATGTCACATCCAATGTTAAATTATAATTATTTGGACTTAGGAGGGCACAGACAAGATGTGGAGGGGGAAACACCCTCCAAAAAGCATACAAAGTAACAACTTACACATGCAAGTCATGCAAAACACTTACATGACTTTACCATGTCAATCTGGCCCCATCCATCCAGTTTTCCATCTCCCAGCTGCACATCAAGAATGTACCCACCCTACTTTAAACACATTCAAATGTAGACTCCCTATTACAACACTGGGCATCAAATTCCATTCACCAACTAGGCACTTGTTCACCGAAAAATTTCCAGCATTTAACTGCCGTACACCTTATCTTTTGCAACCTGAATTGATAACCCCTGTGTGAAACTTGTGCCCAAAATAGAATGGAAGGCATCATTCAAGGCCATATAACCTGGCATATGGTGGGGGTGATTCAGAACGTCCAAAAAAATAACATCCAAAGACGAAAAGTCCAATTTCAGAACATCCAAGAATAATAAAGTCCAAGATTCATAACGTCCAAAAACAAAACGTCGAAGAACCATAAAGTCCAAAAACAGAACATCCAACGATCATAAAGACCAAAGACCGAAAGTCCAAAGACGGAACGTCCAAGAGCCGATAATCACGAACTTCACAGAATAGTTCATACCTTCTCCGCTAGGCGAATAATTATCCACTCTATTGCATCCTTACCGAATGCTTAGAGGAACGCATCCGAAGCCCTTATCACATGTTGTCGATCGATTCTTCGCCGTTGTACAGTCGAGTCTGACGAATTTGTCTGTGGAGTTTAAAACTGGAGATCCTGGTTGGTACTGGGAACTGTTGCCATTGTGGTTATTTATTATGGCTTGGCTTTGACGATTGTTTCTTCGGCCTCCTACTTACCTTGGTAGGAACCTGCTTAGAGTCCTGGTGAGTGGGAAGTGGAAATAATTAGATCCGTGCTGGGTTAGGTATGTGAACTGCAAAGCACCGACTTTTATTTGCATCAGTTTGTTATTTTAGCACTTCAATATCATTTGACCATCTGTCGTTGAGCCACATTTTTATGCCGTATGGTTATATGTATGCACCTACCTAGGTAGGTAGTTACCTACCTAGCCTACTTAGGTACCTAGGTACCTACATACCTAAAATGAGAATTGATTGATAAAAATTGGATTGAGATCAGTGTGTGCATAGATCAAGATGAAATTCTGCAAATATATTGATGTTACCAGCATTCCAGTTGGTGGCATATCTTTGAAAGGTTGATGAAAAATTATCCCATGAGTCAGGGAATACCCACGTACCTACCTACCAGTGCTTTCCGCGATAACTAATTTTCGGACCTGCGATAACGATAAAACGATAAGAAAGGTTTGCGATAACGATAAACGATAAACGATAAAAATTTTCACAAAATTAACAGCGATAGCGATAAAACGATAACGATAATTGTATTTATAGTAGTAATTATATTTTCGGCAGAAGTAATTATATTTTCGACGCAACCACTTTCGATAAACCCTCGTACGTCATGCGTAACGTCGTCTGTTTTGCGGCGCGAGGAATATGCTTTTGACAAACCCTCGTATGTCCATCGTCCCTACCAGTTCTTAAAGGTTTTATGTAAATAAGCCTCAATCAATAACTACAAAATCTTATTTCAAATTCTTTATACTGAGTAAACAATTTTATTTTCAAACGATAATGAAATAATACAATTATCTCAATTATGATTAACTTTGAAGATAGGCTAATATTAACTTGAAGATATGCATAGTTGCCAGATATGCGGGAGTGTAGAACAATGCCAGTTCTTTAAGGTTTTTTGAAAATAAGCCTCAATCAATAACTACATGTTATTTCAAGTTCTTTACACTGAGTACAGAATGCTATTTTCAAATGATAATGAAATAATCCAATTATCTCAATTATATTAACTTTGAAAATAGGCTTATTTTAACCTGAAGATTTGGATAGTTGCCAGATATGCGGGAGTGGACCCCCCTGTGACTGACCTCTGCCCGGCCCGCCGCGCAAATTTATACCACCCGTCGGCCGTCTGACAGATCTGTACACTTAGCAGATGGCAACAGGTTGCGCACACACACTGTCGCGCGGCATACACTGTCGATCGTCTTCCATTTTTCCATCATCCCGTTTTACATTTTATCGTTTATCGTTCATAATTTTTGGAACTTGCGATAAGTGGATGAGCGATAATTTTGAAAATTTAGCGATAAACGATGACGATAACCGATTTACTTAACAGCGATAATTATCGTTTATCGTTTATCGCTCATCCTATCGCATGCGGAAACCACTGCTACCTACCTACCTACCTACCTATGTAGAATTTTGATAATATTTTCATCTGAATTCAGGATGTGGTATTGGATGGGGTGTTGGGTATTCTTTTGTCTATGCTTGTAGTACCACAGGGTAGTGGTGGTTTTAGTCTCCATCTTTGTAAACTCAATTTTGAAAAGTTATTTTGTCATTGTGCATGCTGACATTAGGGCGGTGTTCATGGGGTGGGTCTACTCTGCTGCCCTGGGCTGTTGCCGTGACCATATTCAGAAACTACCGAACCAAATTCCACCAAACCTTCACCAATCGATTCAGTTGGGTCGATTTATGTGGGACTTTTGAATATGGGGACTCTTACCATTACGCAAAGCTAAAACATTACCCCTCAAACTTGGGGCGGCCATTTTGAAATCATTTTGAAAGTGTTGCCGTGCCCATGCTCATAAACCGCTGCACCGAATTGAACAAAACCTTCACCAATCGATGCAGCATAGTCCATTTACTTGGGACTTTAAAATATGGTGACCTTGACCTTGACCTAAGGTCGCTGATTAAGTACATCTTTATTTTGAATTCTTGCCGTGACCATGCTCCTAAACTACTGAACCGAATTTCATGAAACCTTCACCAATATACGTGACATGGTCGATATACTTGGGACTTTTGAATATGGTGACCTTGGCCTTAGGTCAAGGTCATTAAAAAAGCATAAAACCATTTTTAAGACTTTTAACCACGCCCATACTCTGAAACTACCCAATACAATTTCATGAAACATTCAAAAATCGACGTAACGTGTTCGATATACGTGGGGCTTTGAATATCGTGACCTTGACCTTAGGTCAAGGTCACCAATATTCACAAAATCGTTTTCTTGCCTATTTGACATGCCCATGCTCTCAAAGTACCGAACTGAATTTGATGAAACATTCACCAATCGACGTGGAATGGGAGATATATTCTGGAGTTTAAATATGATGACCTTGGCCCTCGGTTAAGGTCATCAAAAATGCATAAACCTCATTTGAATGGTTGTTGCGCCGCCCATGCTCCGAAAGTACGGAACCGAATTTCATGAAACCTTCACCAATCGACGTGCCGTGGTCGATATACTTTGGACTTTTCAATATGGTGACCTCGGCCCTAGGTCAAGGTCATAGAAAATGCATAAAACTCATTTTAATGGTTGTTGCGCCGCCCATGCTCCGAAAGTACGGAACCGAATTTCATGAAACCTTTGCCAATCGACGTGCCGTGGTCGATATACTTGGGACTTTTCAATATGGTGCCCTCGGCCCTTGGTCAAGGTCATCAAAAGTGCATAAATCTCATTTTAATGTTGTTACGCCGCCCATACTCCGAAAGTACGAAACCGAATTTCATGAAACCTTCGCCAATCGACGTGCCGTGGACTATATACTTGGGACTTCTCAACATGGTGACCTCGGCCTTAGGTCAAGGTCATCAAAAGTGTATCAAACTCATTTTAATGTTGTTGTGCCGCCCATACTATGACAGTACGAAACCAAATTCCATGAAACCTTTGCAAGTCGACGTGACGTGGTCAATATACTTTCGGCTCTTGAACATGATGATTGTCATTTATATCCTTTACATAACGCCGACCAAGCCATACGTTGTTCCCAGTAACTACTTGACAACAAATTTATATAACATGATTGACCATCACTATTTATGGGCTCCCAAGGTCAACGTATTTCCCTTGCATCTGCTGCTGTCTTCTAGGTGCGTGGTCGTGTTAGGCTGTGCCCGCATTTGCTATTTCATGCCATGTATGGTACTGCAATACGTTTATATTTCGGTCGTTTGGTGAGCCGTGGTATCCGTAATGCACTTCGTCTTTTTCACTCCTTTCTTGTTCACTTGCTGTTCCAGTTTAAGGAAAGTTTTCTTACCATGGGTGGAGGCAGGACTGTATATCTTCATCAACATGGGTGGAGGCTTTGAATGATTGCTTACCTATATGGCGAAGGTTTCATGAAATTCGGTTTCGTACTTTCGGAGTATGGGTGGCGCAACAACATTAAAATAAGTTTTATACACTTTTGATGACCTTGACCTAAGGCCGAGGTCACCATATTGAGAAGTCCCAAGTATATAGTCCACGGCACGTCGATTGGCGAAGGTTTCATGAAATTCGGTTCCGTATTTTCGGAGCATGGGCGGCGCAACAACCATTAAAATGAGTTTTATGCATTTTATATGACCTTGACCTAGGGCCGAGGTCGCCATATTGAAAAGTCCCAAGTATATCGACAACGGCACGTCGATTGGCGAAGGTTTCATGAAATTCGGTTCCGTACTTTCGGAGCATGGGCGGCGCAACAACCATTCAAATGAGTTTTATGCATTTTTTATGACCTTGACCTAGGGCCGAGGTCACCATATTGAAAAGTCCTAAGTATATCGACCACGGCACGTCGATTGGCGAAGGTTTCATGAAATTCGGTTCCGTACTTTCGGAGCATGGACGGCGCAACAACCATTCAAATGAGGTTTATGCATTTTTGATGACCTTAACCGAGGGCCAAGGTCACCATATTTAAACTCCAGAATATATCGCCCATTCCACGTCGATTGGTGAATGTTTCATCAAATTCGGTTCGGTACTTTGGGAGCATGGGCGTGTCAAATAGGCAAGAAAACGATTTTGTGAATTTTGGTGACCTTGACCTAAGGTCAAGGTCACGATATTCAAAGCTCCACGTATATCGAACACGTTACGGCGATTTGTGAATGTTTCATGCAATTGTATTGAGTAGTTTCAGAGTATGGGCGTGGTTAAAAGTCTTAAAAATGGTTTTATGCTTTTTTGATGACCTTGACCTAAGGCCAAGGTCACCATATTCAAAAGTCCCAAGTATATCGACCATGTCACGTCTATTGGTGAAGGTTTCATGAAATTCGGTTCAGTAGTTTAGGAGCATGGTCACGGCAACAATTCAAAATAAAGATGCACTTAATCAGCGACCTTAGGTCAAGGTCAAGGTCACCATATTTTAGAGTCCCAAGTAAATCGACTATGCTGCATCGATTGGTGAAGGTTTCGTTCAATTTGGTGCAGCGGTTTATGAGCATGGGCACGGCAACACTTTCAAAATGATTTCAAAATGGCCGCTCCAAGTTTGAGGGGTAATTTTATAGCTTTGCGTAATGGTAAGAGTCCCCATATTCAAAAGTCCGACATAAATCGACCCAACTGAATGGATTGGTGAAGGTTTGGTGGAATTTGGTTCGTAGTTTCTGAATATGGTCACGGCAACAGCCCAGGGGAACAGAGTAGACCCACCCGCGTTCTATAGCCTTGGGTAAGAGGTTCGAAAAATGTGGAAACAGATTGGAGGTAAAGAGAAGACAGATTAATGTGATGTGCTGAGTTTGGCGGTAAGCTGCATAAAGATGTGCATTGCGATATTACTAGTCTACAATTAGATATGTGTTCCACTGTCAAATTAGCAGAACAAAAGTATGTCATTGCAGACCGCTGAGCGAATTGTGCTTTCATTATGACACACATTTCCACTACTAGACAGCACATCAAACGCATATTTGATATCGTGCTTGCGAAAACGTCTAGAAACCACCATTTACGTCATAAGTAGTGGGCGCACTAGCGCCCTCAACGGGAAATGCGTGGGTTTTATCCAGTTTTTAGTACGATTCATTATGTACGGCGTACATCATCCATGCCTCCGCGCTTTTAACGCGTATGACAACGCTGCGAGGATATATGGCAGAGGCGGCGAAATTCGGCGCAGCCGGACAGTCCATCAGGTGACGTCACAGCTCAGAAAAGTTGGCCTATGGCGGCTGAAGAAGTGACACCCCCTGATTTCATCCAAACGTCACACACGAGGTGAGGTCACCATGGACGTCACGGATTCTACCCAGTGTCTAGTACGACCCCCTAATCGTCGTCCGGTGATTTTTTTAAATAGTTTGTGCGCCCGTTTAAGGTACGTTTGGCTTTGCGTTTGTTTTCATGATAAATTACACTTTGCATTGGCATTGCTTATATTGTTTTATGGGCCATTGTTTATGAGCTAAAGAAGCCGGGCCATCCATTTTCCCTGGCACTGTGTCTAAACTGTATTTTTGCTTCTGATTTAGGTAGATAGATAGGTAGGTACGCAGTGTGAAAATATTAGTTTTTCGTTAGGTGTGAGATGTCGAAACGAGCACAGTAGGATGTCGAAACTCGTCATAAAATTAGCATCATTCCAAGTGCCTTTCATGTTTTTCAGACTTAAATTTGAGCCAATGTTTGTACCCTCATCATTTGTTTTGATATTCAAATGTTAGGAAGAGCTATATTTGTGATAGCGGGATAAAAAAATAATATATACCCTGGTGATGTTCACATTATGAATAATCCACTTACCTGAAATTGCATTGCCGAATATTCGTGTACCACCACCCCTTATCAAGAGCATGATCATGCTACTTAACAAACGAGGTAATGTTAGAAAGGAGACACTTCATAAGCACGCATGAAGAAGCAGGATGTCTATACTTCTTGGAGCAGGATGTCGATTGAGTGTTCGAAAAGTGGTAAATTCCACCCTATTTTGCGAATAACTTAACACTGTAGGTACGTACCTACCTACCTACCTACCTGTAGATGTTTTTTTGTTGATCTTTTTTTTTTTTTTATAGATTACCATGTTTGTGAAGGTGACCTATCCTAATGATTTTCATGCAAAAAAATGCACTTTAATGGAAAATGTATGGTAAATTTGTACCTTAAGGTGTTATAAATTCCTGTGCCTTTGGGTGTTGTGTGGCTGTAAGAAATTAATGAAAAACATCTATGCCTCTATTTCTTCATTTCAGGATACATTTAAATACATTGTGTGGTGTACTACATTTATGTTGCATTGCATGTTTTTGGAAGTAACTTATGCATTTTTTTAATAAAGAGAAGCATGTAAGTCTCCATTACATTGTCAATTATTTATTTTATATCATGAGAAAATCTGAATCAGTGCTATTTAGTATGCTTGAGCTTTTGTTTGGCTTCAAGCATTGGTCCAAGGTAGCACTGTAAATCAGAGTGGGAATACAGGCACTTATTTAGAGATTTCATCTCTTAAAACATGTTTGCACTCTGGGTTCATACTTGAAAGAATGGGCTTGACATTTACTCTGACATGGACATGCAGAAGGAACAAAAATACCACTAAAAAACAAACACAAGATTGAAGAAAGCATCCACCAAACAAAATGTTATTCCCCTTACGATTACCAAATAAACCAGCCACTTTTCATATCATCAAGCACACAGACAATATCCAAACTCAAACCACACTGAACCACAACCAATGGAAATGCCTACAACAATGTGCCTGACCTTGTGCCTGCACACTGAACAGTGGCCTCCAGTCACTATGAATTTGGCTGAGTTGTCTCCAGAAACCTGCTTTGAAGTCGCCCTGTAGTGGGGAAAATTGACAGTTTGAAGAGATGTCTTCCCTATTGTAGTCCCAGAGGCTGCCGATAGGAATTTGCTTCATTAGAGTTTTGTGTTCTGAAAAATTTTTTCAACCAATCTGTGCAAGGTATTTTTTATATGATGTCATAGCCATTAGCAACTTTGAACACATGTTTAACAGTGTCATACTGCAAACACAAGACCTTGACTGATCCCTTGCTGTGTGCACCACTATCACATCCAACTGTGGAGAGTGTGGCAGTGGTGCTGGGTCTGTATCCAGTAGGGGATTCACTGTGTAGGTAGGTAGGTAGGCGTGTGCTCTGAGCTGAGGGTGAAATGTGAATTATTTGTGTTTGTTTTTTCATTTGGCTAGACTTGTACTGAGACCAACAGTGAATGGAAAGTGCATTGCTCCTTTGAGTTATGAGAGACAAAGCTGAGCTGATCACAACTCCTGTCTTGTGGTGCCATCCATTATTCACTTATTTGTTCCTATACTTTGATGTGACTAAAAATGACAATGTGTATTAATTATCCATACTACCTAGGTACTGACTGGATGCATATGATCTTCCTGTTGGTTACCATTAAATAGATTCCATGCATGACAAATAGTATGTCCATGAAAATGTACTCTGGAGGAATATGCACTCCGACTCCAAACCTGGGAAGTAAGTTTCCCACTCTGCTGCAAATGTACATATTTTCACCTTCATATGCAGCTCTGAAACTAAAACTTGCTTCTGAAATTTGCAGTTGAGGAGCAGTGTGAAAAGGTATTGTCTGACTCTGACTGATAAGTAATTATGAGGTACAAATGTTAAATGCTATTGCTATCCTTGCACACAGTATATGCTTCTTTCTGTTTGTGTTGATTTGGTCTGTAAGTAATTATATATATGCATTTTTCCATATAACATGTAACCTTCCATCACCTGTTTTGGGCACATGCTCATGATATATTTATTTGCTTATTTTTCATTATTGTTTGGTATCTGGTCCACCACATCATGGCACATGCTATTATATGATATATGTGATATATCAAATGCTTGTACAGCATGTAGGTAGGACAACCACTATCTATTGTTGCAAATGACTCATCATGATTTTGCATTCCATCTCTTTCTTGGAAGAGGTGGGATATTCCATAAGAGATTGACAAGTATCTACCCACCCATCCAGGTGTACGAGGGTTAGTATGGGAGATGTGGCAAATTCAATGGGGTCTGATGGTGCCTCAGAGGGCTCCAATGGCTGTTCTGGGGCCCCTTATCCCACTCAATGTTCATCAGGTGCTCCTATGGCTGCTCAGGGGCCCATAATTTATCAAGGAAGATACCTCAGGGTGACATGTGACTGTCAGGGCCAATCAGGCAATTGGTGTTTGGCCAATCAGCAGCCCTTCATGGGGCATCAAACAGAATTGGCCTGCACCAGACAAGTCCCAGGCTTATATGATTGGAGGGGGTGGGGGTGGGGGCAGGTGCTCTCCAATGTTTTCTGCTGGCCCTCCTGCCACTGCTTCCCTCAGTTAGTCAGCATAGGTTAGTTGGTCACAAGCTTCATGGTTCCATATGGTGGCCCAAGGGATGGCAGCTACTGGAGAATGCATCCTCAGCTGGTGCCAAAGGCATTGTTTTTTAATCTCTTCAAACTGCATGGCAGAAGGCCAATACAGCAGTATGTCCCCATCCAGTCAGTTTTTTTATGGGGTGTCCTTTGCATCTCCTAGCCAGGATTAGTTCTCTGATCATCCAATAAATATTGCTAGTGTTGGTTAGCAGTCATAAATATCAAAGTTCTGCCAGAAAGTTTCTGATCTGTTTACTATTATCCATGCTACTACATTGAAACACAATAATAACAAATTTTGCAACACTTTTTTATCGATGGTTTTGAAAAGAAAAAGCCTAACCTAACCTAGCCTGAACTGTTTTAAAAAGGTCATAACATTCTTTTGGAAAAATGTATTTACTTTTTTAAATATCAACCAACAAAGGCATAACCTAACATAACATAACCAAATCTAACACCTTTGTATGGTTCATGTGCATAAAATGTGTGGAAAGCTTAGCTCATGGTTACTGTAAACTGCAATAATGCCTAAATAGTATGTGATGTGTAACAATTGACAGAGACAGACCCAATACAGAGAGGCACTGATTCCCAGGTATAGTGATCATGTGCATGGTCTGCACACTCATAGAGACTATGGCTCATAGAGACTTCTGATTGCTTTGTTTACTGACACTGCACTCTCCATTTGGTTTTTCTCCCATTTTGTAAGAGATTGAAGAAATAATAAATATTGTGTGCTGAGATTATGAGATTTGAATTTCCAAGATCTCCAGTGAGCATGTGAGCATTCCCACATTCACTGTGTGTATGGCTGGTGCACTTTGTTAATTTGCCCTCCTTCTACATCAATGGTGAGATGTTCTAATCCCAGTGTGGACCATTCATGGACCACTCAGTGTGAACCTCATCATGCAGTCAGCAGTCATTAATAATTGTGACTGTTGATTCATGGTGCACTTGATAACTTACATTATATATTAACTATCATATAGATAGTTCACAATAATAAATAAACACCAAACTTGGTTATACACATGCAGGAAAGTAAGGAGGGCGAATACTTCAGTAGCCTAGCCATCCAATTAACATCTATTCTCATCTCCAGGTCCAAAAGTGGGGCAAACAGATTGTGGTCAGAATCTTTATTTTCATGAGATTTTTGGAACATACCCCTGATCCCCACAGTTTTGATACCCATTGTTATGGCCAAAATATCAGAAGTGTATAGAGGAATTGCCATGGGAACACTTTTCTGAAGGTGAGGGGATTTCTTCACTGCAAAAGTATCTGTAGTGTGCCTCTGGCAGGAACATTTGAAAGGGTGTGGGTTGTTTATTGGGTGGTTCACGACACACTTTATGCACATTCACGGCTAATGGCGCCTCCCACACTGTTTCGCCGTTGGGCCGCTGGATTGGGAAATGTCTCGAGTGGCGCTAGTGTCGAACCTGGGACCTTTGGTACCCATGGCCCGACACCTTAACCACTCGGCTATCCCCGCCGCGAAAGGGTGTTTGTGCATTCAGCCTTCCTGGGGGAATGCCTTTTTCTTTCTTTTCTTTTGGGGCGTCGGTAGCTCGGTGGTTAAGCTGAGAGGCTGGCAAGCTAGAGGTACGGGGTTAAATTCCCCGCAATGCCCGCCCTTCCTGCCAGGGTGAGAGGCAGGCGACGCTGTATGACCTCAGATTATGATGGCGTCGTAAAGCCACAATCCAATCCAATCCTTCTTTTCTTTTCTTCTTCTTGAGAGGTGGGGATGCACTTAAGCCTTCCAGAGGACGCCATTCCTTCAAAGATGGCCTTTTCCTCTCAGAGGGTCACCACTCTGAGATTGACAGATTCGAAGGTGACGAACTCAAGACTTCCATTCCAAGACGTGTGCATACATCCGTTGTGTTTTTTTTTTTGGTGTGACAAGTGTTCGTGAAGATAAGCTAGTGCATGCTTCTTGAAGTTAGATAGCCTCGATGTTTTTGTTTCGGTAGGAAGTTTGTTATATTGGAAGACAGACGAGTGGATAAATCTCCTGGGGGCGGGGATGGCCGAGTGGTGAAGGTGTTGGGCTCTGGGTACCAAAGGTCCCGGGTTCGACACTAGAGACACTTGGTAGAGGTTGCAGGGTAGAGTTTGCAATGATTTCACCGGCAATGTGCGTTGGGTCACCGTCAGAATGATCTTGTGAAGCAAAGTAAGGCTGTGAAATAGATGCAGATCAGCTGCGGTGGGAAGACCCAACTCGTTACGGGCATCAGAAATATGATCAAATTTTCGTAGACCTAACACGACTCTAGTGGCGAAGTTAATGATCTTGTCCATGCTGTGGATGTTTGCTGTCGACCCGTTCCCGTAAGCAGATGTTCAATAGCAGATATTGAATATAACTAGGCTATTGACTACAGTGAAGAGGGTACTGTTGGGCAAATGGTGACGCAGATGGCTCAGGGCCAGAAGGAACCCAGTGCACTTGCGGACCATAACAGCTACATGGGAATCCCACGACATGTGGCGATCAAATGTCACCCCAAGGTTCTTACACGAATGGCTTTCATTTATCACCACGTCCCTAAAGCACACTCGTATCGGGGTAATATTGCGAAGATTTTGACGCGATCCGAACGCGAGAAGCTGAGTTTTGGTCGGGTTTACCTTCAAGCCGTTATTCAGGAAGTAGTCGTCTAGTTTGTTTAGACATGTCTCCATCTGACTTATCATATTCGGAAGATAAGATTTGCAACCGGAGATGAGGGACCGGAGTGTCGTCCGCAAACTGAGTGACGTGTGCTACCGGGGCGTGCAAACTAAAGTCGTTCGAAAAGATGCAATAGAGGAGTGGACCTAGTGATGAGCCTTGGAAGATAACTATGTCGTTTGGGAGAAAGGAGAGATGCCTGTTTTCGCGTTGATATGAGATGCCAGCAGCCTGCGTGTGACCTCCCAGATATTCCCTAAACCAGTCTGTATCGATTCCACGGAGTTCTAGATTAGTGAGCGGTTTGGCGTGGTCTATTACGTCGAAGCATTTACTGAGATCAAGAATACAAAGGAGAGCTGCTTCCGAACGGTCCATTGCTGCTAGCTAGTATTTTGTCCGTTACTGAGCTGAGAGCGGTTTCTGTAGAGTGGCGTGGTCTGAAGCCGTGCTGAGTTTGGACCAGTAGGTGGTTTGAGTTCAGATAGTGATTAAGTTTTTTTTTTCTGCACTACCTTCTCAGTGATCTTGGCGATAACCGGAACCAACAAGATGGGCCTAAAATTAGAGGGGTCCGAAGGATCTTCTGATTTGTGACTTGGAGTTACTATTGACTGTTTCCAAGTGGAGGGGATATCAGCTTCAGGCATGTGCTTATAATGTAGAGCAACATTTCTCCGATGAAACATGAACAGAAATTTGATAACCTTAATACAGATCCTTGATTGATTATTTGGGCTTAGGGCGCGCCATTAATACAGGTCCCGTCGGGTCCGAAAGCACCTGTGCTCCTCATGTCCATGACGATTTTGGTTCAAGAGACTGTTGTACTGTTCAAGAGATATGGGTGATACTTTATGGGAGCTGGTAGAGACTCATGATAGCCGGCAACTGGGAGGTGTATGTTCAGGCATGTTTGCCTGGTGCTGCTCAGGTAGGACCTAAGGTGCTCAGATAGGACCTCTGTGAGGGCCTTTTTTGGTGTGGATAATGGGCTTAATAGCACGCCACGCAGCTGGTGGGCCTTCTATCTCTCACAATATCCTCCCTACTCTCAGCTTTAATAGCTGATCGAACTTGTCTGTTAATTACTTTGTATGCGTTTCTATCTTGCAAGTGCAAGGCATGAGCCGGTGCATCAGCTGTTCGGTAGCATCACTAACATGTGGTGCTGTTGGGTTCCGAATTTGATGTTTCTGAACGGCAGGTGCTCGTCAAGAATAGGTGTCAGCAATCTCAGCAGGTTGTCCTATTTGTCATTTACTGAGATGCGACCAGTGACCTGGACCCAGTCTATCTCACCAAAATCAAGGGTCACTTCCGAGGTATCCATTCGTCCGAAAAAAACGTGACTTCATGACGGTGTTAACTGGGGCAGGCCTGTTTATGTTAATCGAACATGTGATAAATTTGTGATAAAACTCACTCTGGTTCGGCCTGGCACTCTGGCAAGTGTGGTATGAAGAAAACCAATAAAGAGCCTGCAGAGAATGTAGGGTGCTTCACTGTCACAGTAAGTGAATAGTTGCTAATGAACTCAAGCAGGTGTGTTTTGCTGGGGCTATTAGCCGTGTCAAGAAGGCTGTAATTTAGATCGCCTGCGAGGTAGAAAGTACCGGTAAAGTTCAGTGTCGCCAATTGAACCTGTCTTTCGAGCTCAGCGAAGCCATCATTTAATGCGGGTAGAGTGTTTCGAGGAGGCCGATAGATTGCCGCCAGAATGAAATACATCCAGTTTTCCCCTTTGACTTTGGCCCAGGGTGATTACAGTTTGGAGCTCGAGTTTAGAGGTATATAAATTTTCAAAACGGTAGTAGTGCTGACTTGCCGATAATCGCCTCCCAACCGTAACCACCAGAGTCTGGCCAGTCAGGCAAGTAAAGTGTGTCCACCTCCAAGGTAAAAAACAAATGGCAAATTAATTGTGAATGATGACATATGCAACAAACCAATCAACTACTTTCTTGATGGTGAAGTGTTGGCAAACACATGTAGGGAGCAGCAATCTCTGCACTGAGAATCCTGTAACAGTATATATGGTCTCTACAACTGCCACATGCTGCTTGTATGGTTGTTGCAAACCGCCTAAAAAGGAATACAAAATGAAACATAAATAAAGGCACAAAGACATACAAGATTAGTGCAACTATCAGCCACAAGGGCCCTTCTTGGTTGCACTCTGTACACTGAACCAGTTGCCCACCAAATCTGTCAATCAGCCCTCCCTGTAATACTGAAAAGCAAGCCCTCTATTCTTATAATGATTGTCTATGCTGTTTTTAAAGATGTTCAATGTGCTGCTACTGACAATGTTTTCTGGCAGCTGGTTCCAGTGTTCTACTACCCTGTTGGTGAAGAAAGTTTGCCTTAACCTTGTTCTGCTGTGGTTAACTTTAATTTTGAATTGATGACCTCTAATTGCATCATTTCTGTTAAATTCAAACATTTCCCCAAGGTATCCCCTCTCCAGACCATGGACAAATTTAAAGACCTCGATGAGATCTCCTCTCAGCCTTCTATATCTAAGTGAAAACATATTCAATTTCTTCAATCTTTCCTCATATGCCAGGTTGCTTATGCCATTAACCATTTTTGCAGCCCTCTTTTGTACTCTCTCTAAAAGCCAACAATCTTTCATAGCTAGAAGACCAAGCTTGGATGCAGTATTCCAAATTTGGCCTGACATATGCACAGTAAAGCTTCCTGATGACTTCCTCACTTCTGTATGGTACATTCCTATTTATTTTCCCGAGCATTCTCAGTGCCTTCTTCCTGGCTTCCATGGTCTGTTCTGATGCCCCCAGTTTTGTGTTTAGAATAACACCTAAATCTTTCTCCTGTTGAGTCACTTATAGCACTTGATATGGAGCCTTCATATGCTGCTTGCCTACATGCATGATTTTGCACTTATCAAAATTATATTTCATTTGCCATTCTTCGGACCACTTCACAAGTTCGTCTATGCCTTTTTGCAGCGAGATATGTTCATCTTGACTTGTTATTACCCTAAAGACCTTCAAATCATCCGCGAATTTCAAAACTTTACTGCTTAGGCCACTTTCAATGTTATTTACAAGTATAATGAACAGTAGTGGCCCCAGTACTGACCCCTAGGGGACTCCACTAGGAACATTTTGCCATAATGACATTGTACCATTTAGCATCACTCTTTGCTGTCTATCTGAAAGCCACAACTCTATCCATTTTAAGATGCTACCTGCAATACCATGGGACTGAAGCTGTATCATTAACCATTTATGGAGTACCTATCAATCTGCTACCTTCCAGATAACTAACTATTCTATCCTTGATAATCATCCTATAACCTTGAACATCATTTGTCAGATCCCATGTCACTGAACTATGGTGTACGGTCAGAAGATTGGTCATATCGTCCAATGTAAACACTGATTTAAACTGCTTGCTCAGCTCCTCAACCATCTCACTGTCCTCACCCAATATAGTCCCATTTACTTCCAGTGGACCAATTGTGCTAGAAAACTCAGCTTGTAGAAACTAAAGAACTTTTTACTGTCCCCATTACAGTTTCTAGCTAAATCCAGTTCTTTTGCTCATTTTGCTGCTCTGGTTTTTTGCTTCACAGTGTCTCCAGCTTTTCGATACGCGTTTAGATTAACGACATTTGAGGCTTCTTTAAAGACTAAATGAAATGTTCTTGGCCTTAATTGCTTTTATCAAGTCTGGTGTAAGCCATGCTGGCTTTCCTACCCTTCTTTTGCGTCTGCTTGTTGGGGACATGTCTAATCTGAATTTCCTTCAAGTAAGGTTTGAACTTTTCCCACATTTCACAGGCATTTAAATTGGAGAATTCTTCTTCCCATCTGATGGCACTTAAAGCCACTCTCATGCAGTCAAAGTCTGCTCTGTTGAAATTTGGGACCTTTACCAAATTATCCTTGATAATTTCCCCTACATGTGCCTTGAATCTAACTATGCTATGGTCACTTCTTCCCAGAGTTTCTCTTACAGTCAAGTCTTGAACCAAGTCACTTAAATCCGAGAATACAAGGTCCAAGAATGAAGCATGCCTGGTAGATTCCAATACAAACTGGTGTAAGAACAGGTCCTTTTCAAGGCATTTCCTAAACATTTTGCATGCTGGGGAGCCAACACCAGCATTTTCATAACCTTTTAGATTAATGTCACCAAGAATAAGGCACTTCCTCTTAATGTTTCTACTGATTTCCTCACAAATCACCTTGTCAAGCTCCAGTTGCTGAGAATGTGGCAGGGTTCCTGATCGGTAGAAAGCTCCTATCCTAAGAGTATTGCTGTTGCCTTTTCCCCACAGTGACATCAAGCCAATTGGACTCCACAGACACATTTTTATCCCCACCTGCTACTTTTTGAGAACTGAATAAGCTATTCATATAGAGCATTACACCACCCCCTTTCATTGCTGGACCCCTATTGCACGAAAACATATTGTATCCCTGGATCCCATAGTCCTGCAAGTTATCCCCAAAATACCCTTCACTGACCCATGTCTCCGTAATGTAAACAAAATCTGGTTCCTCCTCAGCAACATAACACTTGAACTCATCAAATTTGGAACGGATACTCTGAGCATTAAACATCATACACTTAACAAATGCTCCATAACCAACTTTGGCTTTTTCACACTGAGGAGTTCTTTTATCACTAGATGAACTATCACTCTGTCCCCCTGAACTGCCGCTGTCCCTATTTGCTGACTGAGGTTCTATTGCCTTGGCTGACACTATTGGAATATTCCTGAGTTGGCAATGCAATTTCATCCCTCCCCACCCCATTTCCTAGTTTCCCTGAAGGACATGCTCGTACACTTTGCCTAACACATGGACCCCCTTCTCAGAGAAGTGCAGGCCATCTCTCTGATAGAGGTCCCACGATGCATAAAACCTGCTCCACTCGTCTACAAACGTGAAACCTAGCTCATGGCAGAGCTTACCTACCCTGGCGTTAGCTGCCAGTGCCCTAGAGCTCCACTCAGTCTCGAAATGTCGGGCCGAAATTCAGACTTTTGAGATATAAAAAATCAGAAAAGATCGACAAAAGTAGCATTGAGCCCAGAAAACTGGCGCTAGGTAACCGGAACCACGCGCCTGGGAGCGGGAATTGAGGCTGGGACGCAGAAATGTCGCACCGAAGCCCCAAAAATCGTACTAGGTCCACAAATATGCGTTAGAAGCCCCAAATAAACATAGCAGGACCCCAAGAGCACAACGGGGGCCGAAAATACAACCGACGCTCTGAAGCGCACAATCTCCCAAAAAGAGACAGGCCCTCAAAACATCGTTGCAGCCCAAAATGAACATACATGGAGCTCTAAAAAATACACTGGAAGCTCTCAAGGCACGCAGGGACAATGCTAACGCACAAGGGTCTGAAAAAGTAGCTGGAACCAGAGAAGGCAAAATGGTTCCAAATCGAACAAAAGGACCAGGGGTTAGATAAGCACATAGGGATTTTCGAAAACGCCCTGACACGTAAAAATATCCTTGGTGCATAAAAAGCAACAAAACCCTCAACGAGCAGGAGTTTCGAAAATGTATGAAACCCCTAACTTGAATTGGCTGTATACATATTCCGGGGATGCGGAATTGCGCCAGTGCGCTGCGGCGGCAGGATGCGCCCGTAATACCCCGTTTGGTGATGGTGCCTGGCGGCAGGATGTGTTCGGGGCGTCCCGCTTGATAACGTGGTGGTGCCCAGCGGCAGGATGTGTTCGGGGCGTCCCGCTTGATAACGTGGTGATGCCCAGCGGCAGGATGTGTTTGGGGCGTCCCGCTTGATAACGTGGTGATGCCCAGCGGAGGATGTGCTCAGGGTGTCCTGCTCGATAACGTGATGGTGCCCAGCCAGACTAGCCTATCTGCTGGCAGCTTGTGGGTGGGGGTTAACACGCGCCCTGGAGGGGGGAGGGGGCGAAATCCGCCCACTCCTCCGGTTTTTCGCAGATAACTCCAGGTTTTACCGCCAGATATACGGCATTGCTTGTGTACCTGCTAATAAATGATCGGCGCGTTGTTTAAAATACGAAAAATGAAAATCGACCGCAAATTTTTCGGGTTAGGGGTCGCTAAAGTTAAAAAAATCAGCACTAGACCGCAAAAATCGGCCCTGATGGGCTTCCCGTATATTGGCAAAAAGGAAGTGTTCTTGGCAAAACTAGCGACTTGTTTGATGTACATTGTCATGCTACCTTGCCTCGAAGTCATGTCAAGTCACCGAGGTCACGTCAGGTCAAGTTCATGACGCCCTGGAGAGGGGATGGCGAAATTCGCAAACACCTCCGATTTTTCGTACATAACTCAATATTGTACCGGCCGATATACGCCAAAGTTTCTGCGTACCTGCTTAGAAATGACCGGCGCAATGTTTAAAGCAAGAAAAATGACAATCGGCCAAAGAGTTTTCAAGTTAGGGGCCGTTAAAGTACGAACAATTCGCAGCGCCAGACCACAAAAAACGGCGCTGATGCGCTTCCCGTATATTGGCAAGAGGGAAATGTCCTCGACAACACTAGCGACTTGTTTGATGCATATTGTTGTGCTATATAATTTAGAAGTAATGTTAGGTCGCCGAGGTCAAGTCAGGTCAAGTTCATGACGGGCTAATGGAACCAAACTTGGTCAACTGGAATGTGTCATAAATGCAAATGACCGTCATGCGATTGATGTCACTTTATATGTTGCTCCCCACACATCCGGGAATCTACTGTTTGCCATTGTGTGCCTAAGCGTTTCCATACTGTATTCATGTATTTCACTCCTTTCTTTCCGAAGCCGATTGTGCCGAGCCGCCCAACGGAGCAGTTGGGTTGGGAGCCCGGTTCCGGTAACTGGAGCAAGTAATGACCTTATAAAGTGCTACTATATAGGTGACCTGAGGTCAAATGGCGGATCGGGCATCTGTATTGCATCATTAGTAATGTCCAAAACATCATCAATGCCAATTTTGGAGCATTTAAACACAATCACAGCGATCCATAACAATTGCATGCCAAGCCATGCAAAACCAGAAAATTTGTTATTTTGACCTCATTTGACCTTGAAGATATTGACCTAAGATCATGAACTTTGCACACAATAGAGTTCTCTATCGTGCCCATCCACCCTGTGAATTTCGTTGCTCTAGCCTTCATAGGAGCTGAGATCTTAGGGGGGCGGTATCCGCTCCCCCCCTGCAGTGCGCGTTATTTTCAGAAGCCCTCCAGGGCGCGTGTTAATAGGTCTGACGGCTTCCTGAACATGACACCGTGGCACTGGAACCCGATTTAGGAAGCAATGTCGTCACCGAAGATATACCTGATGCGATGTGAAGATGTGCCCTAGCCGGTACACTGACCAGGATATTCGGCGGCATGTGGCAGAGTGGGGATGTTTTGCACCTTCTCTCCCCCTCTTGTGAGACAACACTGATCCTAGAACGTCTGAGATGGCTCAGGGCCACATGGTTGCATGCTCAGTGATTTTCCAGATAATAGGATGCAGGTCACGTCAACCTGAAATGTGTGTTTGGTCAAGCTAAAATATTTATACAAGTTTAAACAAAGAAATCAGATCAAGCCCAAAGAGCGCTATACAAATGGGATGCCATACTTTTCGATGCATATTGGTAGATGTGTGGCTCAGTCATACCAGAATCCCAGGTCAGACCATCAGACCCTGAAGTCAGGGTTAGTTAAGTTATATTCTATGTCACCAGTCAGGCTAACACGACACATTTTTACACCAGTTTACAAGAGTAGTCAGTAATTTTGACGGCATACCCACGTTTGTTTTGCAGAAAGCAATGCAGCGTACTGGTATGTTTTGTACCACAACACTTGTTTCAGTGGAGGGACTGCGAGTCATGTGTTATATAGCGATTTTGAATTATGGGGTGATCTGACTGGCTAAGGTCACATGCATGGTCTTGTGACTGTACATCCACTACGACTGCTGCCAGCATCAATGCTGGTATTGCTGTGTGTGACTGTTCATGCTATGACCACTTTATCATCTGGATGGGCCCCGTTGCACCGGAGGACGATACACAACTGTTGGCACAGGTGGTACCTGTCCTCTACGTTTTACTGAGGTATTGACTGGCGTGTCGCTAAAGGCCTAAGTCCTTTCGCCGTCCAGAGGAGCTTACAAAATCTGAAGCCATACGCGGCGGAACGAAGTTGGTGGGCGAGGGTGGCAGGGTAACCCATTTAACCGGGATTAATCGTGTGGGTCCAACCTGCCTCCTCCCGTCGAGTATTCGTAGCAAGTTAAATGCGCGTTAAGGTACATTCGCGAAATTATCAATAACTATAGTCTACTCAATTGAACGACTTGCCAAGCAAACAACTATAAGGTCATGATATGCCAGTCGAAAGCGACGTCGGGGTGATGTCATGTTTGACGATTTTTTGTCGTTGACAAAAAATGCATCGGCGCACACAAATTGGCAGTAACTGAACGAACGAAGATAGTTAATGCCTATAGATGGAAAGTGAGATAGATAGCTGATAATTAGCATGCTATGTCGTTTTGTTTGCTATGTCGTAATGTTTCACACTGAAATATTGGCGTGTCAAAGTGAAACATATTGGTAAAATCCCTCTGGAAGTTATATAACCACGATTAAAACTATAATCGTTAAAGAACATGTTCTACAAATTACTATGAAAAATGTCTGCGAAATGTATGCACGTGCTGTAACTTGATTGAGAAATGTATATTGTCAGATGTGTAGTGCATAACAGGCCGGCACGGCGTGGCGCCAGCCTGTTTCGCCGTGGCGGTGGCGAGACGGCCTTAATGCGCACGTAAAACAATTTCTGATATTCTCTGAGCAGAGAAGATGAGTTCTTCTCTGATACGCCATGGAGCGGAGCAATTTTAGAGCTGACCCTAATCGCTGACTGGAAGATTCTACTCCAAAACTGCCTGGTACCCCCCCCTAGAAATTAAGACATTCCACCACATATGTCTTCAACACGAGACGTAGAAAACACCCGGTGAAAAACAATGTATTCTGCATTATTTTTATGGGCGCCGTGTGAAGTTTTAAGAGTTATTGCTGACATATGTTCACTTTTGAAACTGCACATATCGACTTGCTACGATCTCTTAGTGTGTTCCCGCACAATTTCAGCCCGTTGTTGATATTCGTTGCTATGATTGTGCTGAAAGTGTGTTTAATTGCTGGTCGGTGTTCACATGACCTTTGGGAGTCTGCCAACCTGTCCAAGGAGCAGCTCAGGCTGGTGACTTGACGTGCGTGACGTTGGATTCAGCGGTGGCGATCTGACGACTCACGGTGCCAACTCACGGCAAGCTGTCCGGGTTCAGGCTGCTGAGGTTACGTGTGCGACTCGTTGTGTCCAGCGGTGGCGAGCCGATTGTTCACGACAGACTCGCGGGTTCCGGCTACTGACTACGTGTGCGACGTGTTGTAACACAGCCACACCTTCTAATCCACGATGCCACCGATTTGGTTTTCATGCCCAGGAAAAAAACGCTGTGAATGTACCGCATTGATGCAGGAAAATGCCACCAAGTAGCAGGCGTGAATGTGGTGGAAGTCGATTTTTAAAATAAGGTGCGTTAACCTTTCATGGACAGCATAGTGGTGTGGGGTTTCCATAGCCATTTATTGTATATATTGTGCAATGCTACAATTATATAAACAATATATGCATGCATGCATATGTGTGCTACACGCTATCTTACCAGTATACCAGGAGGCGGCGTGCTCGTACGTCCTGTAATGCATCCCGCCGAACTCAGCCCACGCTGCGATCAAAGCGTCACTGGGTGGCCGATTTAGCCGGCGAGATTAACAGTCCCGCTTCGCTATCTACTTGGCGCGGCTCCAGCTCGCCGTGCAGATTGCGGTACGGCACGGGCATGGCTTCCGGGAAGCAGCGGCACGTCACACGCGAATCGTGACTTACCCCTCCCCTCGTATCCGGCTGTCAAGCCCAAGCACAGTCGGCTTGCGGCTGCCTCGGCGCGAGCGCCTGCGGGGAAGACACATTCATCAGCCCGTCCGCGTGCATGCCGGGGCCCAGCTGCCTGGGAGTGTGCAAGATAATGTCGGCCAGGATCCTCGGGGGCGGTTACGTCCGATGGAGACCATAGCCCAACCACCGGGTGTCGCGTGGCTCCCGCCCTGCTCGGAGGTCTCGGTTCTCCGGTCGGGTCGTCTTCGTTACTGCCGTGGCATAAATCACACGTGCTTCTGCGGTGTCGTTCTGTCTTGGGTGGCTCTGTTCAGCTGTGTGTGGTCTGCGCCGCTATGTGCGGTCGCTTGTCTGCACAGTCCAATCAGCTGCCCACTGACTGGGCGGCCGGCCACCAGCAGGCGGCGGCGCGGCGGGCCAAGCATCAATGTCGGGCGGCGGCGGCGGCGACGGCGCGGCGCCGTCAAGCCCTACCCGGCTGTACCCGGCTGACGAGTTGGAGCTCATGACTGTCGAGTCGCAGCCCG
The DNA here is from genome assembly GCA_034440575.1 of Imbricaverruca yamaguchii. Taxonomy (NCBI): domain Eukaryota; kingdom Metazoa; phylum Arthropoda; class Thecostraca; family Neoverrucidae; genus Imbricaverruca; species Imbricaverruca yamaguchii. The sequence goes on along the minus strand of JAOTOL010000846.1, from coordinate 57,388 downwards.
GCAACGGCGACTCGCAGCCGCAGAAGGTAAAACGCGCCTGGAAGCAGACGCCGCTCACAACAATGCACGAGGCAAGTGACCGCTAACAATGTTCGCCCATATTTATTTTAATAAAGTTTCTTATTGTGACGTTTGTATCCCCTTGCAGACCCAGCACTGGAGGCTGCAGGGTTAAATGCATGGTTACGAACGCCGGCTGCAGTCTGTTGATGTTGAAGCATATTAAAGTCTGCTGTAGTCTGTGTCGTACGTTGCAAGTCGGATTCTGTCGACGTTTCCAAGTACAGTAGCTGAATGTAGATTGTAGGTACTAACTCCGTTATAGCATTGGAAGCATTTAGTGCTGGTTAATGGATGCCGTATCCTAATCATGTCATTGACTTGTGCCGTGCATTTTAGTGGCGCTGTTGCCAAACCATGCGGCAACACCAGGACCAGTGAAATTTGCTTTAGGCTTACCTCTTAGGCTGCAATATGACATGCAGTTTGCATACACGACGTGCTTTCAGGCATCATAACCTCTGAATATGTGCAATTTCCTGCCAAAACACATTACTTTTGAATTTTCCACGCGTTTTCCCTTGCAGATCATATTTATTATGACGTGGCGAGTATGCTTGATACTAATCGCTGTCGATCATTTCATTTGGTCCTCCTACATTTGGGCTCTGGAGTCGTATCTTCTGCGGCCATATTTACCTTCCTTCGACAAGCACGTTTTGATGTATATCGCCACTCCTGAGGATTATTAATTACTGACCATTGTAGGAGCATGGTTTAATAGCATGACTCACTGCCCATCTCTCTTGCACCCTTCTGGAGTGTAATTCTGTACTGCAGCTATGGTGACTGACACGTATTAATGCCTTGTAAACTAGCCCGACGTGGCAGCTGCTTATGCAGCTGCGATGTTCTAGCTGCATGAGGCTTTATGGTACACAATGCCGAATACTGAGTGGTGAATGGTCAGTTTTGTGGGTTGTTGGATATCGGCAAGTTATCAGAGCAAAGGTTCATGCAAATTCGTCACGTGGAACTACTTTCTCATTGTTTTCGACGATACCTACCTTACGAATCGACATTAATAGCGCATGTGTGTCAAATTCAAATTAGTCGCAATTATACAGAAGTGCCCAGGACACTTAAAAGCAGCCAAGATGATGTTCAAACACTTCGAACAACATATTAACAACAGGACAAACATTGTCCAATTCGTACGTTTTCTTGATTATATTTGCATTCCAACAGCTCCAAGTGATCTACTATCATCTCCAGCCAATCAGCTTTGTGCCATATGACTGCTATTTTCAGCTTGCTTTGGTGATTTATTCATTTTAAACTGGCTTCGGGTATGAATAGTGCTTAATGTAAGACATGGTGTATAATATATGTATGTTGTGTGCACTGCAGAACCGGGTTCTGTTATAACAATTGCAATTAGTACACTGGCATTGGTGAAGCATGTACAGTGGTGGCACATGTTGCATCGTCCCACCGCTAAATTCCAGGGGTTTGTCAGACTAGCGAACTATGCATTCAGAATAATGGTTGCTCTGGATACTTTATGCTGACCGCTTTTGCCTGGGTTGCCTTAGAGGCCACTGGTGAAATCCACATGGTTCGCTGTATTAATACTTCGCTTCCATACCGTCCAAATCTACAAACAACTTGCCTTTGCACCTTCCTTCCAACCGACATCCAAAACATATATGTGATCCCTGTGAAGCGAGTGTTGTGTGCTACTTGGTTTCCTTTGCGACGCATTCGACTGCTGGGTCACATAGGGCCGTCGACCCCTCACGCCGGTTGGTCGCGGGTGGACGTGGTAATCCCGCCGGTTATGAGATTCGAGCCAACGATCGTACGATCAAGAGTCCAACTATCTACCAACTGAACTGCCGCGGTCCCCCTGTAAAGCCAGTCCATTCTTCCTGGTCGTGCTGTGACGCTTGCTTGCAGTGGGGATCCAGCTGGTATGCTTGTAGTGATGGCGGTCTGACATTCCACACCGGGCGCCTGTGCGCGCACCTTGGTGGGCTCGATAGGGACAGTAACGTGTGGTCGGTCCGCAGTACCTGCCTGACCAGTACTTTCGCGATGGAATCAGGAAAATTGACTTCGTGCTGGTACGCACCAAAGACAAGCCAGATGACTGCGACGTGGACCACGAGTCTCGTCATGCCGTATACGAGGATAACTTGGTACGTAACCGCAGTGTAACGCCTTTGAACGGCTGGCTAGCCACCTTCGCGTCTTAATGGTCACCTTGTCATGTTTGAAATATGCATGACGAAGTCCCTGTGGTGTCTTGGAAACTTCTATCGTGTTATGCTCGGCCCATTACTCCTAGGCGTGGATAGAAATACTGCAAAGGGGTTTTACTTGTTGCACATAGGAGGTCTGATATGCACTCTTCGAAGGGTTTGTACATTGTGCAGGAAAGTCAGGATTTGTAGCGAATTTTCATTATTTATATTGACATGGCATTGGCATACAGGTTTTTGCGTTGATTGTTTGAATTATTCATTTATTTACTTGTTTATTTATGTATTTGCTTATTTATTTATGTATTTGCTTATTTATTTATTTGTTTATATATTATGCTTTTATTTATTTGCTTATTTATTTATTTATGTGTTTATTTATTTATGTGTTTATTTATTTATTGCAACGTGACCACAGTGATCAATTATTCGTGAAATAGGGTGCAAAATACCACTTTCTGGTCACTCAATTGGCATCCTTCTCCAAGAAATATCAACATCCTGCTCCATGATGCGTGCTTATGAAATCTTCGTGTCACCTTCCTAGCATATCTCACTTATACGCATCATGTCAATGCTCCTAATAAAGAATAGTGATAAACGGACATTTCGCAACGTAGTTTCGGGCAAAGGGATTAACTATGTGATATGGCGTACGGCACCGTTTTATAGCAAAGGTAATTTTCTACCTGTCCTGAATACAACTCTTCCTAAATTATGAATATCAAAGCAAATGACAAATGTATAGTCGTAAGTACCTACACCATTGACTCAAATTTGAGTATGAAAGACATCCAAAACACTTTAATTAACACTAATTCCATGGCAAATTTTGACATCCTTCTGTGCCCGTTTCGACATCTCACACTTAACGAAAAACCATTGTTTTAACCCTGCGTGACCAAGTCTGTCTACACAACGGGGACTATTCTTCTACCATCGTCATAACGAAGTACATCGTGTAAAATGTACATGTCATGTCAAGTACATATCAAAGCATGCACACAAACACACATGCTTGCGTGTTCGCGCCTGCGCACCTGTGATTGCGTTGACACCAACACAAATATTGATATACACGCATACACAAACACGCAACGTGCATAGCCTACATTCGAACAACACACACCATGCACGGTGAGATTATTTATAACGGATGAGTGAAATATGATAGGTAGCAGCTTTTTTGGTGCTAATGATTCAAGAATTAAACGAAACATAAACGGCTACAGGCATATTTATTCAGCACCAACATACTGGTTAATATTCTTTATCTATCATGAGAAGGGTAGTTGAATATCTCGTTAACGCACATTGCTGCGCTTTCGTACGTATGAAGTTATCTGCTGAAAAACTTCGTGTCGGGACATTTTGCAAGCATTCCATTTAAGACATTGACATTTTTTTTCGCCGAAATTGTTGGCATGGTATGCTTTCAGCTGGCCTAGAGACAACACGTCATACAGAGTCTTTGTTTCCGGAAGTCAATCGACACCTTCAATCTCATTGTCACACTTGAACTACACCCTAATTTTCTGTCAGCAGGCTTTTTTGTCCTTCGTCAATGGTAGCTGAGGTGGATCCAGTAATTTGTATTAGGGCGCGGGGATGGTTGCTGATCTTGAAGGACACCACGGATTGAGAAAATTTCAACTTGGGGTTGGGTACACTCGGGTGTTCTCAAAGGAATCCTTTTGCAGCCAGGGGTACCGTTTCTTCATGAGGGGCACATCCCCTCTGTCCTTGTATCCGTTCCTGCATTGTGATGATGCATTGAATGGGTGCTGCATAACCACTGCAGTTGATGCGCCATAAAACCCTAATAACTACTGATGATGCATTGGTGTTCGGCTAATTGTCCTGCTTTTTATAGAGGAAAGAGGGTCTTCATGTGGAGGAAGACACGATCGATGAGAGCAGTCGGCTGACATTCATCAAAATCCATACTCCGTGGGAGGTTCTGCAGCGCTACGCCGAGATACTCAAAATCCGCATGCCCATGAAGGAGGTGAAGTTGACCAACGCACCGACTGCTTACTGCGAGGACGTATGGAGCGCGGCTGCCACCCCAGTGTACCTCTCCGTTAGGTGCCGGGTGCCGAATTGACGGCGAGGTGGAGCTGTATGACCGAAGCAGTCGAAGCGCCCCTGAGCCCGGACGGCGAGGTGGAACACGCTGCACGATATATGTGCATGATACGTGTAGGTATCATGCCACTCTTCTCATAGAAGGATTGTTCCAACATTTCCATTTTGGGCGCGAATGATCAAGTCTGGTCGAAGTGCCCTAAAACCAAAACAGCTAACTAACTGACCATCATTTCCGCATTGTACGATTTAATAGAGGGGGGCTAAAATGTCGGATTAAGCATGAGGGAGGAATGGCTGAATGCCTCTAAATGTTGAATCAGCATTAACTCATCAGCAGCCTATGTTGGCTCGCGGCGGTGAATGACCACCGCACCTCTGCATCTATTGTCCTGACAAATGCCTCTTAACCGCAGCCGGCTGGGCTCAGCACCGACGAAGACTTCATGCAGAAGTTGCCCGTCATCCGTGAAATCACCAACCTAGTGGAGATCGTGGACAAGGGAATGTTCGGCGTCAATCCCAGGAAGTTTCCACCCAAGAACAAGTACCTAACGGGCGTGTACAGCCGCGACCGCGAGTACCTGTGAGTCGCGTGGCGTTTCGATGAGTGTACTGTACTCGCGTGTTGCGATAATTAAACTGGCTAATTCAAAGGACATTGGAGGGGCAAGCACATGGAAGCGGGCAGCCGCCACCTGGAGGGTCGGAGGGAGTCTTCCAGGTGGCCGACTTGAGGGGACCTTTAGGTCTCCTTAAGGCGTCTGTGCGAGAGCCATTGGACCGACGGAATGGGACACCTGGGTAACGGAGTGTCCCGAGCCGAGGAAGAGGGTCCTAAATTAATGGAGAGTGCCCCCAGGTAGATGTTGAGAACCTTCGCTGGGCTTTTTGACCGGAAGTGAAGGGCTTCTAGACCCAAGGAGGGGCATCGAATGGTTGGAAGGGCCCCTGGGCTGACGGAGAGGCCCCGAGCCAGCGTGATGGGTCTCTGGGTTGTCGGCGGAGCCCAAGCCGAAAAAAGGGCCCCTGACTTGATGGACAGGGTCCAAGCACTTGAGCTACACGGCCAATGCAGTTGATGCGCCTTAAGCCCAAGCCTTTTGAAATGGGGCCTCCGGCTTGCCGGAAAAAGCCCTGGGTTGTCGGAGGGTTGTCGGATGGCCCTGGGACAATGGAAGGGACTCAAGTTGCCGGAGAAGGCCTCGAGCCGTCAGAAAGGGCCCTTGGGCCGCCTGCTGGAGCACAAACCGTACAAGGGCCCCTGACCTGATGGAAGGTGCTCAAGCTGTTGAAAGGGCCTCCGACCCTACGGGGGGGGGGGGGCCTGAATCACTAAGTAGGGTCCATGCACCGACGGAGAGGACTCGTAGCCGCGGGAAGACCCCAGGCCATCAGAGGGCCGAGAGCCGGTACAAAAGGCCTGTATGACGCTGGGGGCCGAAACCACACAGTGGGCCCCTTACGTGGTGGAGTAGGCCCAAGCTTTTGAAGAGGGGACTCCGTCCGGTCGGAGAGTGTCCTGGACCGTGAAAGACGGTTCCTCATCCAACGGATGGGAGCCTCGGGTCGGACGTGCATAGTCACTGGTTCGGCGTTGGCTCACCCTGATGGAGAGGGGCTCAGAGCTGACAGCGGGCATCAGACCGATGCAGAATTCCACGAGCTACGGATACGATCCGAGCGGAAGCGGCGGATTCCCGGCGCTACGTAAAGGGTATATAGACCCCCACAGGGACCCGGGCTGTTAAAAACCAGCGACGTTTTCAGCGGATGAAGGATCACCCGCCCACTAGCGAGTCAAATGGGGCCTCTGTGCTGTGCTAGGGAGTGCTAGGGAGTGCTAGGGAAGACACTGGGATGTCCCAAGAAGCTCGGAAATGTGTATGAGAAAAACCTGGTTCCCTGCGGTCTGATGGGTGTCCCTAAGGGCTAGGAATGGTTTTGAGGAATACTGAGCCAGTTTCAAACCTATAATGTCATGTCTAGCCTGAAAGACTGTCGAGGACTGGAGAGATCCCCTGGGAGCTAGAGTGGACCGCACTGTGATGCTCCTCGTGCTTGGGAGGAACGCTGAGGGATGGACAAACTAACCTAAAAGCTACTGATAGTTCCGGTAGCTGTGAGGTCTCAGAGCCGTATAATTCCCCAGTAGGCTAGCCATGTTTTTCAAGGGGTGAAACTGGCCTTTGCAAGTTCGCGAGGGCTCCACAGGGATGAATAAGTCCCCTGGTATCCAGAGGACTGGACTGAGATGGTTTAACTTTTGTATTGGGCAGCTGAGGAATCTGGGCCCCCGGGAACTAAGAGAGTCATTGAGAATTGGCGATGAGTACAAGGAATACTGAGGGTCTGCCTCAGGGCTAGGATACCCTTGAGAACCATAAATGAAGCCAATGACTGGGAAGGTCACCGGCCGCCATCTCAGCGGTGGCGGCAGCCCCTGTCGCCACGGCCGACCCAACGGCTACAGCTGTGCTGGCGGTGACAACCGTCAGAGCGCCCCAGCTGTCCCAGTGACCTGACCACAGCTGCTTCAGCAGCTACGGTCGCTCCAGCGATAGGAAACAGACGGCTTATCGATAGCTGTGATGACGGTTGCTCCAACAGTACCAGTTGCTTCGTTTTGCATCAGGACGACACCGGTTATACGAAACAAGAAGGAAAAATGTATTTTGCTGTGTGTTAGGCATAGCTCGCCAGACATGTTGCTAGTTCCTGCCATGTCTCAAAATCTTGCACCTTTTTATTATACTTTTTATTATTTTTCCACACTGATTTGCATGTCTCATTTTGACCAATTATGATGGTAATGAAAAGGCTCAACAATGTGGGCCGACCTTATTATTTCCCTATTTAACTATGTCTGAACATAGTGAGATAACAACATAAAAAAGCAATTGTCTCCATGAAGGTGAACAATCGTATGCTTGCGAAAGTTAATGAAATTCGTGCATTCATTAGAGATATGTTAATGTCCCTTCATTTTCCGTTTTCTTTGCTTAGTTGTAGGCGGTTAGATTTTTGTTTTTGTGTGTGGTATTTACCCAACTTTGGACCGTGATTGGATTTTGATGACATTGGCCATTCCAGCGCGAAGCTCCCTATTTTCTGATGTATTTAAGCATGTTTGCCTTGGATATATACGTATATATATATATATATATATAGGTGTGTGTATGCATATGTACGTACATACATACATACATATACATACATACATACATGCATACATACATACATACATACATACATACATACTTCAAAAACGCGTGCGTGCGTGCGTGCGTGCGTGCGTGCGTGCGTGCGTGCGTGCGTGCGTGCGTGCGTGCGTGCGTGCGTGCGTGCGTGCGTGCGTGCGTGCGTGCGTGCGTGCGTGCGTGCGTGCGTGCGTGCGTGCGTGCGTGCGTGCGTGCGTGCGTGCGTGCGTGCGTGCGTGCGTGCGTGCGTGCGTGCGTGCGTGCGTGCGTGCGTGCGTGCGTGCGTGCGTGCGTGCGTGCGTGCGTGCGTGCGTGCGTGCGTGCGTGCGTGCGTGCGTGCGTGCGTGTGTGTGTGTGTGTGTGTGTGTGTGTGTGTGTGTGTGTGTGTGTTTATATATATATATATATATATATATATATATATATATATATATATATGTATATATGTATATATATATATATATGTATATATATATGTATACATATATGCATATATGTATATGTATATATATATATGTATATATATATATGTATATATGTATATATATATATATATATATATATATATGGGGGTCCTCTGTAGTCTGAGAACCATCTTCAGGTGTTCGCCCCCTGGACCAAATCCTGACTATGCCACTGGGTCACATTTTAACATTTCCAACTGGAGAGACATCATCGTGTATCGGAGGGGATCGATCCCTGAAGAGTTCGAGACCCCCACCACTACTGCTGTGTCATCGTCCAGGAGCCTCCTTTACTCTGACTACACTGCACTTGTTTTTGCATTTCTTCGCCTATGGTCGAGCAGTGAGCTGGAGTCGAAGCTGATGGGTGGTTCCAACTCATTGGCAGATTTGACATGTCTGAGGACTTCTTCACACCGGCCGTGCGAGCTCGGGTGGTGTCGTTCATCCTCAAACGGAAGTGGTTCGTAAGGCAAGGATCGGAGCACAAGCCGAAGATGGATTTCGGCATTGACAAGTTGCTGGCCGACGGCACCTACCTGGCCAGCTATGCGCTTCATGAGGTCGGTGACCCGTATAAGCAGGGCTGTGGAGGCGGTGAAACCGTCTGTGTACGTACGGCGGTAGTTGGCTGACGTCAGAATACGTGTTGTGAACACGTTGGGAATTGTGCTAAATCGATGATGATGATGATAGTTGTTTTCATGAAAGGTCTCAAAATTCAAAGCCCACGCACATTTTAATTCCTTTCATAAGTGCGGTTCGTATGCATCTTTTGTGGTTATCCCCAGGTGATCGTTCAGCATATCTCATTCACACTCGCCTACAAAACAACAGAGCTTGTATTACGTGTTCAGCCTGCCTGCATTCCCCCAAGGCCCGAAGTCACATCCCGGAACATCGTAATTATAGTCGCGTACGCATGAGCCAAGTAGCCATCTGCCGACCGCTGTAATTGCAGTACAAAAAGCGAAGGTCGCGTATGCAAAGACGAGTGCAACGCACCGCAGAGTTTACTTTAGAAGCAGCAGGTATGGTGCCAAAGCTGACCGGATTCCACCTGCCGACGTCTGTCGCGAGCTCCCTGTCCGTCTTCCTTGCCGGTGATATTAATATTGTTCTGTGTCGCCAGGGTGACTTCCAGCGGCGTGGTAACGCGCGCGCCTTGCTTTACTATGAGTGGGCATGTATACGCAAGTTCTACCGACATCAGCCGCTCGATTATGTCGAGGACTACTTCGGTGTAAAGATCGGCATGTACTTCGCTTGGCTAGGCTTCTACACCTACGCTCTGATTCCACCGGCGATTGTCGGAATCATCTGCTTCCTCTACGGCTGCATCACGCTTTACGACGATGTGCCTACGTGAGGATCAACGAATTATGCATATCGACCATCAACGTCAAATTTTTATTGTGCTGCTTGTTGAAGCACATGTCACATGTGAGAGGATTTCAGTATTTTTGCGACTATCGACAATGAATTAGCGCTCTGTTAGGCCTTCACACTCACGGAAACGTTGGCTGTTTATAATGCTAGATCATCGTTTCGCATGACGCCCTGTCATATACTCGTGTTTATAGTTTTACTCATGCATGCGGTTGCTCAAATGCGGTAAGACGCATTCAACAGTGGTTAACTGAATATGAATTGCAATTTATCATTTGTGTATGCCATTTCGATTGGGCGGATAACAGTTGGATTTATTACACTTTTTCATCGCCTCAGCGGTAATAAGTGCGAAAATGTACGTTGTGTTTAGAATCTGAGCCGTGTGTAGCTGGTCAACAATTGCGGAGGCCCATACATGATTAGCAACCACTGATTTCGCCCACCATGGTCTCTCTTTCAGGAACGATATTTGTAATGACAAGGACATCTTGATGTGTCCGATATGTGATGTTTTCTGCGATTTCTGGCGACTGAACGAAACCTGTACCCACGCACGCGTCACCTACCTCGTCGACAACCCGTCAACGCTCTTCTTCGCCATCTTCATGTCTTTCTGGGGTATGCACTGAACTGTTGGTGTATCATCTAAGCTCATGATGCTGGAGGTGGTAAGGCTGCTGGTAGTGGTAGGGATGCAGGTAGTGCCATGGGTGCTGGTAGTGGTAGAGATGTTGATAGTGGTAGGGATGCTGGCGATGGTAGTGATGCTGGGGGTGGTGGTGATATTGTTGATGATATTGACCGGCAATCACAATGACTTTGCCGTAACGTCACGTAATTAAACTTTATAGCACGGTTTTAAGTTTGTGACTTAGAGCATTGTACTAATCTGTTGTAACTTGGAACCCTTCACTACTATTTTCACTGCAGGAAGTTTTAATTCACTCGCTTCTTTAGCTCCATTTTGAAGGTGAAGATTGACGAAATAATGATGATTCAACCCCAAAGTTTGTTATCTGCTTAAAAATGTATCAGTGGGAACTGGATCACGATGTAAACTGAAGGTAATGACAGGCCGGTGCTGAAAAGCGTCAGTGGCGATTTTCATATGGAATGCACTGACTGCTGGTGCTTGTAGTCCGACTCCTGCATCGTTGCCTGCGCTGCACCACCGACTGACTGCTGGTGCGTGTGTTTGCAGTCTGACTGCAGCACCGTTGCTTGCGTTGTACCACCGACCAACTGCTGGTGCGCGTGCTTGTGTTCTGACACTGCAGTTCTGTTACCTGCGCTGTACCACCGACTGACTGCTGGTGCTCTTGTCACAGCGGCGCTGTTTCTGGAGTTCTGGAAACGCTACTCGGCGGAGATCACCCACCGCTGGGATCTGACCGGGTTCGATCTGAAGGAGGAGCACCCACGACCCGAGTACCTCACTAAGCTGAAGGACCTCAGACAAGAAGTGAGTGACTCATCAGCCATCTCTTTGCAGCATGCGGCTGGTTCGGGAGACGCCAGCTCTGGTTGGAGAGAAGACATGCTATTGTGCTGATACATTGGTTGCATACTGCACTGTTCCGTTCTTAGATATGCCATTGCTATTGATAAGTGTGATGCTACCCGTCGGAAAGTAATTGGATTATGCTCATTGTTGTGCCTGATTCGGCCTCTTGCTTATCTTATCGCTTATTATTGTCCATTTCGCGATCGTTTAGGAGCTTAGGTTGGGCCATGCTCTCTGCCCAGGTCACCACAGGTAGTTGGAGGTCGCAGTAGCTCAGTTCCTAGGGCGATGGGCTCTTGATCGTAAGATCGTGTGTTCGAGTCTGACATCGGCCGGACTACCGAGTCAACCAAATGAGAAGTTGGCGATGCTATATAGTCCAGAAGTAGAATATGTCGAAGAAGAACCCGATGTTCTTCAGGCAGTAGCTATCACATAGTGTATGCTGAATGACGCACGTTTGCTCAAACTAACAATACTTGTGACCAGAGTGGGATCATCACTGCGAAGCATAGAACTGCGAGTTTTTATTGAAGAATGAACTGCAGAAAAACGGAATGCTATTGAGTAATGAGCAGTTGACCGTGGAGTGGCAGATGGCCAGACAGTCGGTATTGTCACACCGTGGCTGTGATACCGGTCCGACAACAGCCTCGCCACGCTGTCCACCCGTCTGACTGCCTCAGGTGAACGTGGTGACGAAGCAGCTTGAACCGCACGTCAGCTTCTGGAAGATGCGCTTCCCGCGGATCATGCTGAGCGCGTCCGTGGTATTGCTGCTGGTATGTCTGCCAGCGAGTGAATGTGCATCATCCGTGGTATTGCTGCTGGTATGTCTGCCAGCGAGTGAATGTGCATCATCCGTGGTGCTGCTGCTGGTATGTCTGCCAGCGAGTGAATGTGCATCATCCGTGGTGCTGCTGCTGGTATGTCTGCCAGCGAGTGAATGTGCATCATCCGTGGTGCTGCTGCTGGTATGTCTGCCAGCGAGTGAATGTGCATCGTCCGTGGCTAGGAGCTGTTCTTGTGGCCCGATAATCTGCTGTTATTAAGCTGTGATCTTTGTTGTTGTCAAGCTGTTTTTGGCAAGTGTTCGCTGCGAAGGTGACTTGTCGCTGTGATTGACTATCGATTTAATCAATATGCATGCTGCAAACAGGCAACATATAGAGATTTTGTTTACCGGATAATTTACTAATATAGTCACCCAGACGGAGTGGTTTGTTTCATTTGGCTATGAACACACCACCACTGCCGCAACTATTATAGCGATAATTTCATGTATTCCCCCGTAGTACCGGCTTTTGATCTGTTTTGAAATCTTGATTTTTTTCTGGCGTGGAAGGGGGCGTCAAACTGAAAGGTTTGGGTTCGTTTCTATTTCTGACAGAAATTCATTTCCAGTGATCGTGTGGCGTTTTATCAGAGTACTACATTTTTGATGATTTCAAAAAGCACAATCAAATATGTCGGCGGGAAAAAAACGAAGGATAGTTTTATGGAGGTGATGTTCTGTATGGTAGAAGTCTGGATTAATGGGTGCTGCATGACCACTGCGGTCGATGCGCCCCTAAACCCCAGTAAATAAACAGACACGTCTGGATTAAAGACGACTGTTTTCCCAACCCTGGCCCGCACTGCTCCTCTGCCAGCGTCACCCAGACATCAGAAGACACCGGTCAGTTCTGTCGCAATGGCCATTTGATTTGGACTCCAAGAGACACTTCATCTATCGCTGTCATCTGAGTACTGCTCAATGACAACAACCTTTCACTTGTGAAGGCTCTGTCACCTATTGCAAAATATGGCCAATTAAATACGTCCTGTTTCCAACAGTTGATTATGCTAACTTGGCACCCGTGGTTCTATGTCAACCAGAGCATCTACTTGGTACGTTGGTGTTTGGATCAGCACGACCTCTATGCTGCAGACTATGGTGGCGATCGCCATCATCATTGGTGTGGTGTTGTACCGGCTATCCGTGCTCGCATCGCTCGCCTACTGGAAGGACGACTATGTCACCAGTTACGCCATGCTCTTCACCAACGCCACGGCTGCTACCATCAACCTGGTGATTGTGCTGATAATGAACCAGGTGGGTTTGATGGTGTAAGCAGACGCTCTGTGGTCGGTTGACTCTGTATTGGCTGGGTCCTGTCCTCTAATGTGTAATCAACCATCTCATCATTCACGTTAACGGACGTGAATTGTGCGAAATTAAGTGATGATCAAGAACATTATTAAGTTCATTTATTGTAATATGAACTTGGATTGAAGTGGTGTGATATTTAGGTTTTCATCTGGGACGTAGCAGGCAATTGCGGGTGTTTAGTATCGACATAAAAGTTGATGTTTAGAATAATCGCAGAACTAGTTTTGATAGATTGATGATCGTTTGTGATGGGATACTATGATAATGCGGTTGTGAGATAGTAAAAAAATTTGAGCTGATGGGCGCTAAATGACCTAGTAGTCGGTGCGCCCTTCAACCCAAATAATCAATCAAATTTTGAGCTGGAGAAAGGGCGGGGCATATGACATAATAAATAATGGTGACTGTGTCGTGTGTCGCTATGAGCGATGGCGAAGGGCGAGCGAGTATACTCCGGTATATATGTGACGATGCTCATCCGGACGACCCAGTCCGGCTCTGGCTGCCCGTCACTCTTTTGAAACCTTAACATATTTGGTTACAACATTTCAATTTTTGTACTCAGTAATGCCCCTGCTCTATTAATTTTGTTCATTGCTATCTGACACCTGGAAATATCATCTGAAGTACTTACACTTTTTTTTCCTCTCAAAGAGATGGTTTTGCGGCCACACTGCTCGCACAGGCATCCTCGCGTATTCAGCCACCGGTGACGTGGTCATGTCGTTAAGCCACGTGAACTGCGTGCTGTGAGGTGGGGCGACTGCGTGCCTAGTATCAGTCAAATGGATCGTGCCACGCTGAGCGGCTGTGTCTGCGGCGTAAACGGAGCGGGAAGGCTGTGAGACAAACAATCGTGGACGGATTGCCCGAACATAGTCTGACGTGGTGTGACTTGCCTCGTTTGCTCTGATCTGACATGACCTGACTTTTTCTTACCTGTCCACAGGTGTACAATCGGCTAGCAGAGTACCTTACAGACCTGGAGCTGCCCCGAACCCAGTCTGAATACGACGACAGTCTGACGCTCAAGATCTACCTGCTACAGTTCATCAACTATTACGCCTCTATTTTCTACATAGCTTTTTTCAAGGGTCGTTTCCACGGCTTTCCGGGCAAATACAATCGCATTGCCGGCTTCAGACAAGAGGAGGTAAGGCACTGGCGAACTGCGTCTTACCGATTATAAATGTGCATGCGAAAACGGCATTTCTGATATGGGTCACTCCATGCTAACTCAACCAGTAGATGTGTAATTTCAACCGTCCATCAACGGCGGCTTTACTGTGCTGCTGTTGTAGGGAAGTGCTGTTGTTTTACTGTGCTGCTGTTGTAGGGAAGTGCTGTTGTTTTACTGTGCTGCTGTTGTAGGGAAGTGCTGTTGTTTTACTGTGCTGCTGTCCCACCGCTCAACAATCCGCTCAACACAATCATCCACAGCACACAACGTACTGCACACCAATCTGTTTCGGTTCGGAACGCGCTCTGTCTACGAAAAAAAGATCCTGTCCCGGGCTCAGCCTCTGACTAGACCCGGGCGAGGTCACGCGACGACCATCTAGCAATCACTTTCCGGCATGTGGGCCCACTGCAGTTCAGCGAATATTCGAGAGGCTTCTCGCTTGCCGCCATAACCGCTGAATCCTCAACACTACATGAGGAAAAAAATGATCAAAAAATACTCAAGGGAGCGAAATATTTCAAATAGCCAAGTGGTCCAGCCTCAGTCAGTTTTGCGTACAAAAATAAATGTTCTGGTGAAAATGTTTAGTGCCGTTACCGGCGCCGCTGATGCGTCAGCCCATTGCGATAATGATCAGCTGATGATCAATTGTCTAACTACGTCTCATGGTCAGTGGTCGAACGGTCGCAAACTGTCGGGACCAGAGTAGCTCAGTTGGTAGAGCGTTGGACTCTTGATCGCAAAATTGTGGGTTCACATTTCACAACCGAGTTCACCTGGCAACCAATGGTCATGAGAGGTTGGCGATGTTATGTAACCTAGCGGTTGAATGCGTCGTAAAAGAGCCCAATGTTCGGTCGCAAACTGAACAGGGTGGCGAAACACCAAGTATTCAATGTGTCCTGTGGCACTGGCAAACAAAATGTAATTGACCATAGTTAAGACATTGCATGCATTCATTCCTTATTTGTCACAAACTAAAAGGTCAACAATGCAAGGCTATCGCCGACATGCATGCCAGTTTCTCCGTGACATATGGCATTAAAGGAAGCAGTATCTTTCACCAGTTCAAGGTGATGTCAGCGAGGAAGTCATGGTGGCCTATGATAGCTCTAAATGCAGGCCATGCTACGTTTTCGGTGCATGCAAATTGAAGTTGTATTATCGTCCTGGTGCATTATGGTCCATGGAACGTATTTTGTGATAGTTTGTGTTTTGCTCGTAGCCAAATATCCACGCATTGGTGGGCATATGGCTGGACACGTGGACATCGATGGAACGTGGTCATGCATAGACACATGGTAGACAGGAAGGACACGGTGGACGGAAGAATCTCATGAACATGTGTTTATAGCAATCAGTATTTTCATGGAGACAGCTGTTTCGAATGGCAAGTCTTGTAGCCAAAGCGTATGCACGTAGCTCCGCCAGCGTCGTACCAGAAGGAAAACTGGCTGATAGTCCCCTGGCCGGATGTTTCCTCCAATGGACGTGTCTGTGGTAGGGAATAATTTTTAAATTCGGTTCTCCTCTGACGCCGGTACCTTCAGCACCTGTTCCCAAGCGGACGTTGTGATTTGTACCTTGCGACGCCGAACTGTCTGCAGAATGGCCGCCAGGTATAGAGACGGCTAGAGTGGAGATGTCGGCCGAGCACCGAGCGTCGAGACCATGACCACGACCAGATGTACAGGCAAAACGGGCACGTGGAACAAGTACCCACTATGCTTTCAAATCACACAAATGTGATGGAATGTGGAGAGAGAATCACATTTTTCCATGTTTCGGTAGTCATGTATTTTCAACTTAAAATCAAGGATTGCTGTCGCAAACTTCAAAATTTCCGTTTTCAAATCTTAAGCAACATTTAGGAACTTCTCAGCTCGGTGTGATGGCCATCCATTTTGCTGTGCTTGCAGTATTTTCGGTATGGGTGATCGAAATGTACATTTTTAAGCACCGAAAATAGTGGAGCTAAGCGGTAGTTCAGAATGAACTACCTCGTGCAAAATTGTGTTCTAGGCTTCCAAGAACCCTGCAGGCCGAATTTCAGCAAACTGACGGATGACTCATCATGGGATCTTACCGACTGGTTGGATTGGCTCGGAATAACCCATATGAACTGTCAATAACAGTGCATGCATGTCGGCGGCACCGCACCGTATCAGTTTCAATTCTAATTTGTTTCTGGCGATACGTCAGCGTTTTTTCCTCGGTGTTTCAGTCTGTGATCTGTTGGCATGTCTCAGTCAGTTCGGTTGAAGCAATTCTACTGCACCTTGCAGGTGAAGAGCAACGCCAAATTATTGGACCACGTAATGTATTCATTTCTGTTTGTATTTCATTGTTTTGTCACGTGCTGTTTTCGTCTCCTAACTGGAGACCCAAGTCTGGTCGTTAGCACCGTTGCACAGGGGCCAGGAGCCTGGTCTAGTGCAACACAACTGATTCCAGTTACGTGTTCGATCTTTTCAATATGAAGCATACACCAAACTATTCGAAATTTACCATGGAACATGAATCACCACTAGGTATTCAGTTAATATATCCAATGTCCATGTAAGCATAACATTTCATAATCAGAAACTTTAGATGGCGACGGAATCACGTGCGTGTGCATGTTGCGCGCGTGCTTGTGCGTGTGTTGCGTGCGTGCGTGCGTGCGTGCGTGCGTGCGTGCGTGCGTGCGTGCGTGCGTGCGTGCGTGCGTGCGTGCGTGCGTGCGTGCGTGCGTGCGTGCGTGTGCGTGCGTGCGTGCGTGCGTGCGTGTGCGTGTGCGTGTGCGCGCGCACGCGCGCGCGTGCGTGAGTGGTCCGGCGGTGTAGCTCAGAGTGGTGACGGTAGCGCCGCCCAGGACAGCAGGCAGGTGGCACCGTGACGCGGCCATTTGGTGACGTTTCCGTTGAAGTTCACGTTTGTTTTTGTTGACGTTGACATCCATGTTTCAGTGCGGACCGGGTGGCTGTCTGCTGGAGCTCACAATGCAGCTGGGTATCATCATGGTGGGCAAGCAGGCCTTGCTCACCGTCTGGGAGATGGTGTTGCCGTAAGTGCTCGGATTGTTCGACTCTGTGGAATCAGGGCTATATAACGTCCCCACCAAATAATGTGGAAATTAAGCCGGCAGACGGCTGTGGTGTCCGTCTTGCTCCAATAAGAGGCGTTTCGAAGTATACAGATGTAAACGATGATTGACCGGCCAAGATGTACCTGGCCCAGTACGATGCTATTCAACAATGTGACACGACACCCGGCCGACGTAATGGTGCTGGGCAGCTTCGGCTGTGGCCCACCCAGTCTGATATAGAGCGCTTCTGTGGCCCAGCAAGCTGTTCACCTGGCTGAGCGACCTGGGAAAGCTGCTGACACAGGCCAAGGATGACGTGAAGGTGCTGCCGCGTTGGGCGGCCGACTTCAAGCTGCTGGACTGGGGCTCCCAGAGTTTATTCTGGGAGTACCTGGAGATGGGTCAGTGGCTCTTGCAAGTTGTGGCGATGTCGATGTTTCCGACACGATGTATCTGTGATGGTGTCGACTTGTGACCTTTGTCCAATCAACGACCAGTTATATGGGAGCTACATGACCAGTGTAGTCGATACGCCCTAAAGCCCTAATAACTAACTAACTAACTAACTAACGACCAGTTATGGGGACAAGATTCAAGGCATGGGTACAGTATGAAATAATATGAAGTATGTGTGTAGTAGTAGTAACCAGTTTCAATCGTAATCATGTCACTCTTCAATAACCTACGGCGATATCATTAATGTGGCGATCACCAACCCCTCCGTCAGTTGAATGTGATACTTCTGTATGCATATATCGTCTTTATTTTCATGTTGGTAGGGCATTGATCGTATATCCTGTAATAGAACTAGATTATATTGTGATGACTATCCAAGGTATACCAGCGTAGTTTAAAAAGAAGAAGTGCAATATGTGCGCTAGTATGTCTAGTGCAGTATTTCTGCATAGTACTAGCCTATTAAACGATGCTAGCCTTCATGTGTGTGTGGTCTGTGAGCAAGGTGATACCGACCGCGATGTGTCACAATATGCATCATCATTATGTCCAGATCTGCATATGCAACCCATGTGTTCTTGCGAACTAACCGTTACTTCCTGCTCCTTTACACACCACACGCTAGTTCCTCGACCCGGTCCGGCTGGCGTTTACCTGCCCCTCCCTTCTGATCTGTCGGACAGTGATCCAGTTCGGCTTCGTCACCATCTTCGTGGCGTCATTCCCGTTGGCACCTCTGTTCGCCATCCTCAACAACACACTGGAGATGCGGCTGGACGCGCGCAAGCTGCTCACCTTCTACCGCCGGCCGGTGGGCCAGCGCGTCAGGGACATCGGCATCTGGTACCGCATCCTCAACACCATCGGCAAGCTGGCCGTGCTCAGCAACGTGAGTCGGTCACGGGGCGGTGCCACTGTCAACTTAGTTAGACCCATTGTGGGCAGATAAAGCCGGTCACATGCATTTAAGCTACGTCTTATTGTTCATCCGACACCGGTCATTTCAATTCACAGATCTTAAGCACTGTTCATCAAAAGTGGTACAGTGCAGCTCCGCTACGTCCGACTGCTCACTAGTAACTCTTGTTAAAGATATGCCTAGCTTACAATCGACGTACCCGTTAGCCCACGTAGCCAACGTTGAGCGGCTAGAGGGCTAAGCAACGCGACTGCATTGACTGTCGACGTTTCCCACTAATTCGGCGTTTTTCCTCCAGTACTGAAGATCCTGTTACTGGGTCCGCTCGTGACATGTCTGTGACGTACGCCGGATTAGTGGTGGACAGAGTGCTAACACACACACACACACACACATCCCCTGCACACCCACAGGCGTGCATCATTGGGTTCACGTCCAACTTTATCCCGCGGCTAGTCTACCAGATGACGGTCAGCAAAAACGACACGCTGGTCGGCTTCATGGACCACAGCTTGGCCACGTTCCGCGTGGCAGACTTCCCCGAACGGTACCGGCCCGCCGTCGACAACGTCACACGCATCGAAACCTGCCGGTGAGAGATGCGGCTCGCTCTGCCCTAGCCGAGGTAGGTGAAGTGCATGTGCCGGCACCCAGCCGATGGGCGAATGACGTCCTCCAGCTATTTGTACAGCGGCTGGCGACACACACCACCATTCCGTCCTGTGACGAGGGGCCTTAGGTCAGGATGGAACTTCTAGCTGCCGGGTTGGCTCAGTGGATGGAACATTGGCCTGCAAAGGTGTCTTGGCACAGTTGGCCGACTATCATCACGCGTTTGGTATTGACTACTCCGACTGAGATGAGTCACTCGGCAAATCGTTAGGCAAGACTGTGGTGGAGGCACCAGGCGGTCATGCCCGGATATCCTTGGTTGAAATGACGTTACAGAACTTTCGTTTTAAGCATGGGAGGTCGTTTCGAGATCGATGGATCAAGATTATACTTGTCATGTGTCTGATTGCGTGAACCATCCTCAGTAACGACACTAAATACGTTTTATAAAAAAAACTTCGTGACTTCATTAAAGTATGTGTTTCAATCTTGATTTAATTTAGTGTGCTCACGGAACCTAATGGTAAAAATGAAAATCACTGAGAGCTAACCGCCCTCCGAAAAATGCGTGGGAAGTTCCATCTCTAGGATGGAACTCTCTGAAATGGCTTGTCACGAACTTTTTGCGGGTTCCATTATGATCGCTCCATAGCATGACTGGCATTAACACTATTATTAAATGAATCACAAGTTATGGAGTTGCTCGAGATGCCACAAACGAAACAATATTTCAGAGCTAGCCTGCCAACGGTCGTCAAGCCACATTTTTGGGCGTGATACTTTTGAGTGTCTGGCGCTAGTTGGCATTTTGATGTTTATTTGGCGATGGTTCCTGTGTTGGTATGGCCTAATTCCTATTAAGGTCACACAAGTCTGGCGTCTTCGTGAGTTGTGGCATGGTCGCTAGGTGTTGGCAGGCCTGAAGCAGTACGTCGATATATATACCGTCCTGCCAAATATGCTGCCACACATCACTGTCACGTGTGGTGCCATCTCACGACGGCGTCACCATGTGGCGCCGCTGGCGATCTCTGCTGACCATTTTGATACGCTGTTGATGCTGTTTGTGACGTATCTTGGCCAAACACTATGTGCCTGATGTGCCTCCCCAGTATGTTTAATTGTTTCGTTGACGTGTGCTGCTATCTGTGGACAGGTACCTGGACTACCGAACTGGGCCCGACTCGCCTGATCCGTACGTGCCCGAGAGCCTGTACTGGCACGTGCTAGCCGCTCGACTCATCTTCGTGCTTGTTTTCGAGGTCAGTGGTGCGACCCAGGTCAGTGTGCTGGCTGGGTGCGGGTGAGTGTTCGATTTTCACTTACCGGTTTTGTATTTGGACATGGTTAATTTTTGACTTCATGCAATTATGGAGTGTGTAATGTCTGGTAAACATAAATGAGATGCATGCATTCTACCATGACACAGGAATATAGTTCTTGTTTTTGCATTCAAGGAGCACAGATTGCATATATTTGATCATACATAGCCTAGGAATGCCTCCTGATTGCTGGATCCCAGAGAAACATCATTCGCTGACAACCAGGTTTCACATACAGTTTGCATTCCTCTGTGCCCTAATGTGTTGGACCAGTCATTCACAACCTGTACACTTGGTAAGAAGTTATGCCTTTGATGATGATTGATTTTCCATTATTTTAAGCATGTACCGACATCACATCGGTAGATATGTTTCTATTGCAAGAATAATTGACGATAAACAATAATCATGTCTTTCACCTCCGGAACAAAAAAGACATCAACACCCCTTATGGAAAATTATGAGCCCCAACTCAGTATTTATGAATAGTACATGGTATAATTTAAGTGCACAGAAGCCTATCATCACCGATGGAAACCGCCAAAAATTATTGTTGCCAACCTAAAATTTGAATCAATTCAGGCAGGGCGGGGATGGCCGAGTGGTTAAGGTGTTTGGCTCTGGATACCAATGGTCCTGGGTTCGACACTAGCGTCGCTCGGGACATTCCCAAATCCCGCGGCCCGCCGGCGAAACAGTGTGGGCGGCGCCATTAGCCTTGAATGTGCAAAAATCGCGTCGTGAACCAACCCATTAAACAATAGAATCAATTGAGGC
This sequence comes from Imbricaverruca yamaguchii, assembly GCA_034440575.1. Taxonomy (NCBI): domain Eukaryota; kingdom Metazoa; phylum Arthropoda; class Thecostraca; family Neoverrucidae; genus Imbricaverruca; species Imbricaverruca yamaguchii. The sequence goes on along the minus strand of JAOTOL010000846.1, from coordinate 35,988 downwards.
GGAGTTATGTGTCACGTGACCGACGCGTCACCACTGAACCACCGAGCGCTTTCCACCGCACGCCAAGCATTACGATGCATGATCGCGGCGAAACCTGCATGCATGAGTAGGTTTTCGACGGTTGTTTTTTTCCAATATAATAACATGGTGAAGTATTTAGAGGGTATAAGGCTACTCCATGCTACCCTTGGGGCGATGGCGCCCTTCGAACTGGCAGTTGGCGCTCTGTAACCCTGAAGTACAGGGACTCGTCTGATTGTGTGTGTGTGGGGGGGGGGGGGGGGGAGGACGTGTCTTGGGTGCTGGGGGACCGTAGCCACTGTCCAGCTGACTCCGGCCCTGCATGGATGGCAAGGCAATGTGACGGGGTATAGTTGAATAATTAAAGGAGCCGGATGTGAAGCCGCTAATTGCTGTCATGTACTGTCCGCAAACGTGGGCAATCAGGCCGAATTGAAGGTTGTAAATTAAATACCTCTTTTTGGTGTAATCTGCGGCGTCAAAGCATCAATATAGTGAGCGAAAACGACGCATACACTTCAATTTGATGGCGACAAGTGCAGGCAGCCATAACACAATTTCGATGCCTCATATTTTGTTGAGGTGTACTTATCCTGTATCTGTACTTATCCGTTACTGTATCCCTCTAGCTGCAGATGCACCCAGTGGCACACCTAGGAATAGTATTGTTAGCAGTAAATTGCTTGGTGCACTTCACCACAGCCCCTCGAAATGTCATTACCTGCCTTTTTTATCACTCCGATTTCATGAAAATCCCTGTACCATGGCAAAACATAATTTGTGCCCACCACTATTTTGGGGACATCATGCCTTTGTGGTTTGCCAGCTGTTCAAGGGCTATTCAAGTTATGCAGTTCTTTTGTTGGCCTCACATTCCTCTGGATACTTCTGGTCTAAACATCTTTTCACAAATGGAGAATGTGCACGGGGACGAGTAGCCTAGGGGTAAGGTGCTCGTCTCACAATCGAAAGGTTGTGGGTTCGGGTCTCACGCGTCGCTACTCTTCGCCCGCGGCCAATCGGCGTGAGAGATTGGCGACGCTGCATGGCTCAAGGGCCGATGTGTCGTAAAACCAATAACCAACGAACCAGAATGTGCACATGGAGACATGCATGGCTGCATATTAATTCACCAGTGACGGACAATTACACATCATCACCATAATCTATCCTTTAACTTTTTTGCTTCTAGCTTCAGTAGTTTCCAAGATTTGGGTTCGGGGGTCACTCCCACCTCCTCCGACACGCATCATGTGAGATCGCCTCCGGTGCTCGTGTAAGTGGCGTTCAAGGTCACCAATGATGCTAGCGGTCAGTATCTGTGTGCAAGGTGTCCAGTCGGCGTGGAGTCCCTGACTTATCGCCTCTTATTACTGATTCCTTAAGTGAATGTTCAGTTATCATGAGTATCTCGCAATGGTCGTGTTGTTGTTGCACCAAGCTTCTATACGCTTGGTGGAGCTTGGAGCGGTCAAGAGCTTGATATTAATTGCAGCTCTGTCGAAGTAACTAATACCATCATACTACTGGGCCTAGACAGTAGGGTGTGTCGTGCAAAAACAATTGCTTGCGGTTAGCAAAATTATTGTGCCCATATGTCTAAAAACCCCAAATTTGCTTGAAAATTCGAGGAAAAATAATAAACAAAGTATGCCCCAGGCCTCGTGAGAGTTGGCAGCGTGCCCACCTCTGCCACCTGGCGAGTAAAATGTGAACTTTGAAACTAAGGCCAATATAAAGTTACAAAGCCATATTTTTGGAATCGGGGTAAAAAAATACGACTAATGGTGATCACTGCTACTCAATATTGTCTTTATTTATGATAGTACAGAGGACGCCCGCGACATGACCTGGTAAACGAACAGTTCACCGCATTGATATTCGTATGCTCTTTAAATATGTATTCTCTAAAGGGAACATGTACGGTCATCCACGAAAATATCGAAAATTGTATAATTCGAGTTCTGAAATACCTGCTGACAAATGCCCATCCACGCAACGAATGCACACATTTGGTCACGAGAGCAATGTGCACACTCACTTGCATCTACTTCCCATTGGACGGTGTGCTACCTACTTACATCTAAAGTCCTTCTTACTGCGCCACGGTGGCAGGGCTTCGCGGTGCTTCAGGGTATTCAAAATGTAGCCATGGCGAGCCTCCGCGCAGACTACCATTGTCGAGGCCTCTGTAACTAATTGTACCATTCTTTCGACCGATTGTGTGTGGACTGGGTGCTGCGGTATTTCCAGGGGATTATCAGCGATGAGGCCGATATCATAGTCCGACAGATGCATGGTCATCTGTGGCTCAGTTTGCATCACTGAGGGCCAATCAATCAAATCCGTATAACATGCGGCCTCTATGTTGATCGTGGGAATAAGAAAGGCGCGGACTGTCGCCTCCCCAGTTTCTGAGGAGCTGTTCCGCACATTGCGACACTCCTGAATGCGGTCCACAGCTAGCTGGCGTTTGTCGTGGTCCTCGTCGGCCAGCATCGCCACAAGGATCGCCTCTGGGTGGGACCAGTACCCATTGCGCTGTATCACAGGCTTCACTAACTCGGCCAATTCTGGTCGTAAAGCCTGGAGCGGTTTTACACTTTCGACTAGATTGGATGGGCCATTTTTTTGCAGTGCCAATTTTGTTTGATACAGAACCACATGGAAGTGTAATGAAGCATCAGAAACTCAACCAACTGTTTTAGGTGAGCTGTGGGATCTTCGGTTGATACATACAACCGTAAGACCCTCGCTGCTAAGGTCAGCCACCTGGAGTGATTCAAAGTTCCGATTTTTCCAGAGACGATCCGTGCGGAGATGGAGTCAGTCTGCACCCCAAAGGCGAGGTCATACAAGTGCTTTTGGTCTGAGCTGAGGTTTTTTGGACATGTGACGGAATTTTTGGAACATTACCCTGAATTGTCTGAAATTTTACAACTGGAAGCAGTTCTACAGACCCGCCTGCCTCCTTGCCAATGGGACCAGTAAATGACTTGAGTCCAGTGGTCTCGCCATCTAATTTTGGGAACACCTCTCTGAGGTTTAATTCGTTTGCGTGCAATTTGCACAAACCAATGCACTGGCCGTTTCCGACTGAGTTCAAATAGGCGGCAAACACCACCTTTTCGGCCAATGTTGACGCTAGTTCCATCACATCCTAGCACGCACACATCCGTATCGATCTCGCACGCCACTGCACTCAGCTCCAAGCACAAATGCTCTGACTTTCCCGACACCGGCGTAAAATGAGCCACGTACTTACTGTTCGACTTAGACACAACTACCACATGTTCCTCACGCTCCGTCGACAGCGAACTACCGTACGTGTGATCCTTTCTTCCGCCAAAATATAGCCCCGTGACGTCACTGATTATCAGGTCATCCTTACAGTCCACAGCTGTCTCACTCCGAACACGGCTATGTTCTCTCCACATCTTTTTGCCATCCACCACTGTTGCCACATTGTCCTTGTCGACACGACCAATGTCGACCTGGAATGCGTTAATAAGCACTGCGCAGGCGTGGTTGGATATGCCATATCTGCCTGCCGCCAAGGCTGTGTTGGTCAAGTCGTCTCTGTTTTGCGATGACGGCAGAGCGACCTCGCTCTCGAACTCGGAAGAGCTGGCTGATGCCATGAAAACGGAGTCCGGCGCTGACGAGCAGCCAGGCTTCGGGGCAGAATCTTCGGAATCTGAGGTCGACTCCAGGACTCCATGAGTTGTTAGCTCCGGCGACTCCAGACGGGTAGCACCGTCTCCTCCGACAGGAGACCGCCGGCCGTTGTCCGAGTAGTGGTTGATTTCGGTGGCGGCTGGCTCTGGTCTCTGTTGTCCCCGGTTTGGGCCCTTCTCTGAGTCCATACACGTTCTCGGTGTCGTCTTCGTTTCGTCTCCTGAACGTCGACTGTGCCCAAGTACATCTTCCGTGGTCCACGCTAGTCGTTCAAAAACCCAATCTCCATAGGCGGCACCTTGTAGTCTCTGGGACACGCGCAGTTCAGCATATCAGCTCACTTAAAGACATAAAGACATAAAAGATTAGTGCAACTATGAGCCACAAGGGCCCTTCTTGGTTGCACTATGTACACTGAACCAGTTGCCCACCAAATCTGTCAATCAGCCCTCCCTATAATACTGAAAAGCAAGCCCTCTATTCTTATAATGATTGTCTATGCTGTTTTTAAAGATGTTCAACGTGCTGCTACTGACGATGTTTTCTGGCAGCTGGTTCCAGTGTTCCACTACCCTGTTGGTGAAGAAAGTTTGCCTTAACCTTGTTCTGCTGTGGTTAACTTTAATTTTGAATTTATGACCTCTAATTGCATCATTTCTGTTCAATTCAAACATTTCCCCAAGGTATCTCCTCTCCAGACCATTGACAAATTTAAAGACCTCGATGAGATCTCCTCTTAGCCTTCTATATCTAAGTGAAAACATATTCAATTTCTTCAATCTTTCCTCATATGCCAGGTTCCTTATGCCATTAACCATTTTTGTAGCCCTCTTTTGTACTCTCTCTAAAAGCCAACAATCTTTTTCATAGCTAGGGACCAAGCTTGGATGCAGTATTCCAAATGTGGCCTGACGTATGCACAGTAAAGCTTCCTGATCACTTCCTCACTTCTGTATGATACATTCCTATTTATTGCCCCGAGCATTCTCAGTGCCTTCGTCCTGGCTTCCTTGGTCTGTTCTGATGCCCCCAATTTTGTGTTTAGAATAACACCTAAATCCTTCTGTTGAGTCACTGATAGAACTTGGCCACCCATCAAGTATGGAGCCTTCATATGCTGCTTACCTACATGCATGATTTTGCACTTCTCAAAGTTAAATTTCATTTGCCATTCTTCGGACCACTTCACAAGTTCGTCTAAGTCTTTTTGCAGGGAGATATGCTCATCCTGACCTGTTCTTGCCCTAAAGACCTTCAAATCATCCGCAAATTTCAAAACTTTACTGCTTAGGCCACTTTCAATGTTATTTACAAATATAATGAACAGTAATGGCCTTAGTACTGACCCCTGGGGGACTCCACTAAGAACATTTTGCCATGATGACTTTGTACCATTTAGCATCACTCTTTGCTGTCTATCTGAAAGCCACAACTCTATCCATTTTAAGATGCTACCTGCAATACCATGGGACTGAAGCTGTATCATTAACCGTTTATGGGGTACCTTGTCAAAGGCCTTACTAAAGTCAAGATATGCTACATCAACCTGATTTCCCTGATCAAATTGTTCTGTGGCGAAGTTCAAAAAGTCCAAGAGGTTTGTGAGACACGATCGTCCTTTTCTAAACCCATGTTGAGTATCTTGAATCAATCTGCTACCTTCCAGATAACTAACTATTCTATCCTTGATAATTGATTCGAGTACCTTGCAGACTAGGGATGTGAGACTTATTGGCCTATAGTTTTCAACTTTCCCTCTTTCTCCTTTCTTGAAAATAGGAACTACATTTGCCCTTTTCCAATCGGTTGGAATTTCATTATGTGAAACTAATCTACAAAATATTATACTAAGTGGAAATGCCAGTTCATTTTCAGTTCCCCGCAATACCCTAGCATAAATTTCATCAGGTCCTGCTGCCTTATTTGGCTTTATTTTCCTGATATGATTGTAAACAACATCACTATCAATGAAATCAACATCATTTGTCAGATCCAATGTCACTGAACTATGGTGTACGGTCGGCAGATTGGTCATATCTTCCAATGTAAACACTGATTTGAACTGCTTGCTCAGCTCCCCAACCATCTCACTATCCTCACCCAATGTGGTCCCGTTTACTTCCAGTGGACCAATTGTGTTAGAAACTTTACTCAGCTTGTAGAAACTAAAGAACTTTTTACTGTCCCCATTACAGTTTCTAGCTAAATCCATTTCTTTTGCTCGCTTTGCTGTTCTGGTTTTTTGCTTCACAGTGTCTCTAGCTTTTCGATACGCCTTTAGATTAACGACATTTGAGGCTTCTTTAAAAACTCTAAATGCAGTTTTCTTAGCCTTAATTGCTTTTATCACGTCTGGTGCAAGCCATGCTGGCTTTCCTACCCTTCTTTTGCGTCTTTGCTTTTGGGGAACATGTCTAATCTGAGTTTCCTTCAAGGTAGATTTGAACTTTTCCCACATTTCACAGGCATTTAAATTGGAGAATTCTTCTTCCCATCTGATGGCACTTGAAGCCACTTTCATGCCGTTAAAGTCTGTTCTGTTGAAATTTGGAACCTTTACCAAATTATCCTTGATAATTTCCCCTACATGTGCCTTGAATCTAACTATGTTATGGTCACTTTTTCCCAGAGTTTCGCCTACAGTCAAGTCTTGAACCAAGTCACTTAAATCTTGCATTGGGCGATATGAAACAAATGTTCAAACCAACTGGCCTTATCTTCCAGAGATGCTATCTTGGCATCGTTCTTGGGAGTCCCTTTCTTTGATCTTTTTGAGATCGCTTTCTTGTACGACATAAACTTGTCCCGGCACTCTGTTACCATGGCATGGATGCTCGAGAGACCCAACGCCGGGATCCTTTCTCGGATCCACAAATCCCGCACAGCATTTGCGACATTGTTGATTGCGGGCAGCTTATCGGTGGTCCTCACCTTCTTATCAAACTGTATTTTACTATACACTTTTTCGACATACCCTAATACGTCCTTGCGCGTTGGAAACATGTTCTTTTTTTTAGTTCAGCTGGGTATCCCAACCCTTTCGCTTGCCGTGTGGTGGACTGGTGACTCACAGATTTCCACTCCATAGCCAAACGCACTAGCAACTCTCGACACGCTAATGATCAGTGATTCGTCGATACTGATCTGAGTGGCCGCTCACTAGCGTCGGTCGCGACGCCGGTCGGCAACCGACGCTCTGTAATATAATCCAGATACCCAGGCGACAGGGCATGTCTGAACACGAACAACGGGCCATTCAGATCTGCTGGCGGAGGGGAGGGTCGGGGGACAGTTACAGCTGGATGCGAGCGGCGATAACGACACCAGAATATCAATACAGTCAAGTGCTCGCTGTCAGGGTCTGATACAAGGAGGGGGAGACAAGGGGGCCATCGACACATAAGCACTGATTGATTTATGAGTTTGGAATTGAAAGTGCATCTTAGAAAGAAATTGTTTTACAATTATAATTCATCGACTGACAGGCGAAACAACACCAGGCCACTCATACCTATTACGTATGTGTCCATCTACTGTCGCATTGCACAACTAATCGTCTATTCACACTCAATAATAATGTCATGATGGAGCCGTATGGAGAGGAATTATGGTGCATGCAGGTCATGTTGCGAGTGTCCTCTCCCCCAACCTCTCCCGGTCCCTGGGACGGGCCCACCCGTTCTAGCCAGACCTGCGGGCTGGTGGAATTTCGTGACGGCAGCGCGGACACGGTACGCGAATACCGCTGCAGGACCCTAAATAATGACTAAATCGAGTAGCAGTAGTCATTATTAGGCATCATTTAGTATACTGATTCCAAAAATATGACTATATGACTTCCTGTCGGCTTTAGTTTCTGAGCCGATATTATCCCCTCTAGGTGGCTCTTGTGGACACACGGCCAAACCTTCCAAGAGCCGGAGCACACTTTGTGTATCATTTTTTTAATAGAAATTTCAAGTATATTCGGGGATCATAGACCCATGGGCACTATAATTTCGCTAACCATAGGCAAAACGAAATAAAAATGTGCGTTTCGATACAACCTACAGTAGACAGTAGACGACGTTTAGCTCGTGGCAGACGTACTCAGCAGTGTAAAATAATTGACCATGTGGCCTGGAATTTCACAGTTAATGGAATTGTGCTATTTCATCCTTGCCTTATATTTTTACCATTTTGCCACATGTGTGGGCAGTCATTATGCACACAACTGCTAAATAATGTAAAATGCATGTGACTGAAGTGAAAGGCATTCCAATTTTTTAATCCTTAAGTGACGATCCTTTATTTTCTTCCAATCTTTCACTATTCCCAAACAACTTCTTTCTTCATCCCCACAGTTAATGGTGAAATCATTTTAGGACACTGGTACTCAGCGTCCGTGACATCCAGTGTAGTTTTGCAGTACAGTGACATCCAGTGTAGTTGCACGGTGCAGTGACATCCAGTGTAGTTGCACGGTGCAGTGACATCCAGTGTAGTTGCACGGTGCAGTGACATCCAGTGTAGTTGCACGGTGCAGTGACATCCAGTGTAGTTGCACGATGCAGTGACATCCAGTGTAGTTGCACGGTGCAGTGACATGCAGTGCAGTTGTACAGTACAGTGACACCCAGTGCGGTTCTACATTGCAGTGACATCCAGTGCAGTTGTACAGTACAGTGACATCCAGTGTAGTTACACGGTGCAGTGACATCCAGTGCGGTTGTACAGTACAGTGGCATCCAGTGCGCTTGTTCGGTGCGATGAATGTGTCTAAGTCGCCTTACGTTATGTAAACTGGAGTTGTCCGTGTTGCAGAACATTGTGTACGTGATTATGCAGCTGATCTGCTGGATAACGCCAGACATACCACGCAAGCTGAAGGAGCGGATCCAGCAGGAGAACTACCTGGTGCAGGTAACGACTGCCAGTCATCATGCGCCGTGTCTGAGACGTGCCCTCCGCGCGGTCGGCCACCTCACACCCGGCCTGGTACATGGGCGCCAAATAATCGTGTAGTGCACGCGTCCCTAAGCCCAAACAATCAATCAAACCGGTCGGATACGAGCAGTGCATCAGGGCCGTCCCTCCCTCCCGCGGGGGCGGGGGGGGGGGGGGGCACCCTTCCCTCCCGACTCTCGGCCAGGAACGAGCGGAGCATCAGTCGCCAGTGTCCAGAGGTCACCAGCGGTGCATTAGTCGCCAGTGTCCAGAGGTCACCAGCGGTGCATTAGTCGCCAGTGTCCAGAGGTCACCAGCGGTGCATTAGCCGCCAGTGTCCAGAGGTCACCAGCGGTGCATTAGTCGCTAGTGTCCAGAGGTCACCAGCGGTGCATTAGTCGCCAGTGTCCAGAGGTCACCAGCGGTGCATTAGTCGCCAGTGTCCAGAGGTCACCAGCGGTGCATTAGCCGCCAGTGTCCAGAGGTCACCAGCGGTGCATTAGCCGCCAGTGTCCAGAGGTCACCAGCGGTGCATTAGTCGCCAGTGTCCAGAGGTCACCAGCGGTGCATTAGTCGCTAGTGTCCAGAGGTCACCAGCGGTGCATTAGTCGCCAGTGTCCAGAGGTCACCAGCGGTTTATTAGTCGCTAGTGTCCAGAGGTCACCAGCGGTGCATTAGTCGCTAGTGTCCAGAGGTCACCAGCGGTGCATTAGTCGCTAGTGTCCAGAGGTCACCAGCGGTGCATTAGCCGCCAGTGTCCAGAGGTCACCAGCGGTGCGCCAGTCGCCAGTGTCCAGAGGTCACCAGCAGTTTATTAGTCGCTAGTGTCCAGAGGTCACCAGCGGTGCATTATTCGCTAGTGTCCAGAGGTCACCAGCGGTGCATTAGTCGCCAGTGTCCAGAGGTCACCAGCGGTGCATTAGTCGTCAGTGTCCAGAGGTCACCAGCGGTGCATTAGTCGCTAGTGTCCAGAGGTCACCAGCGGTGCATTAGTCGCCAGTGTCCAGAGGTCACCAGCGGTGCATTAGTCGCCAGTGTCCAGAGGTCACCAGCGGTGCATTAGTCGCCAGTGTCCAGAGGTCACCAGCGGTGCATTATCCGCCAGTGTCCAGAGGTCACCAGCGGTGCATTAGTCGCTAGTGTCCAGAGGTCACCAGCGGTGCATTAGCCGCCAGTGTCCAGAGGTCACCAGCGGTGCATTAGTCGCTAGTGTCCAGAGGTCACCAGCGGTGCATTAGTCGCCAGTGTCCAGAGGTCACCAGCGGTGCATTAGTCGCTAGTGTCCAGAGGTCACCAGCGGTGCATTAGTCGCCAGTGTCCAGAGGTCACCAGCGGTTTATTAGTCGCTAGTGTCCAGAGGTCACCAGCGGTGCATTAGTCGCTAGTGTCCAGAGGTCACCAGCGGTGCATTAGTCGCTAGTGTCCAGAGGTCACCAGCGGTGCATTAGCCGCCAGTGTCCAGAGGTCACCAGCGGTGCGCCAGTCGCCAGTGTCCAGAGGTCACCAGCAGTTTATTAGTCGCTAGTGTCCAGAGGTCACCAGCGGTGCATTATTCGCTAGTGTCCAGAGGTCACCAGCGGTGCATTAGTCGCCAGTGTCCAGAGGTCACCAGCGGTGCATTAGTCGCCAGTGTCCAGAGGTCACCAGCGGTGCATTAGTCGCTAGTGTCCAGAGGTCACCAGCGGTGCATTAGTCGCCAGTGTCCAGAGGTCACCAGCGGTTTATTAGTCGCTAGTGTCCAGAGGTCACCAGCGGTGCATTAGTCGCTAGTGTCCAGAGGTCACCAGCGGTGCATTAGTCGCTAGTGTCCAGAGGTCACCAGCGGTGCATTAGTCGCTAGTGTCCAGAGGTCACCAGCGGTGCATTAGCCGCCAGTGTCCAGAGGTCACCAGCGGTGCGCCAGTCGCCAGTGTCCAGAGGTCAGCAGTGCGCCAGTCGCCAGTGTCCAGAGGTCAGCAGCGGTGCGCCAGTCGCCAGTGTCCAGAGGTCAGCGGTGCGTTAGTCGCCAGTGTCCAGAGGTTAGCGGTGCGTCAGTCGCCAGTGTCCAGAAATCAGCAGTGCCCGGCTGCACGTTGTACACTCTTCTATTGGCTCTTGGCAGCTAAGTCCACTGCATGTTATAGTCTGGTGGGTAGTGGTCACTGTCGTTTGACTGTGGTCCTCATATTTCTTCGCTTTGGTGTACTTTGTCTAACTCTCCAAATGAGTATTTTAACACGGTAGGACGTGTGCGTGACAGTCCAAGCTAGGCGTAGATTTCGTTCAAGGTCCTCTGTGTTACTAGCTGCAGAAAGTTGTCAGCTAAGCAGTCATGACTTGTGATCCGAGGGTGTGCTTTCCTTCCCTTTATATTGCAGCATGACAATATGCTGTTTATTTCCCGACAGTGTATTTTGTACAGGTTGCATTCGTGGTCTATTTGGTCTAGATCCGTTTTGAAGGTGTTAGCAAAGCTTTACTAGCTCATGTGATTGACATAGCGGTGCAGTATCCTGATATGGAACGTTAGTAATGCCTTTTTATCTCATATAGATTGATGGCTTTTTCCTACCTCATTGACCTGCTTCCCGCCACAGCATTCACACCTGCACAGTGTAACACCTCCCGTCAAGCGTCTCATACATGAAGCTCCAGGCCGTCCACCAATTGGAAACCGGAACTTTGTTCCCCTATTCAGTGGCGAAGTTGCATAACATGCACTGCACAGTTTTTACTGAAGAAATGTCTTGGGTGAGAATCGTCATATGCTAGCCCGTTGAACATAGATTTACTCCACTTTAACAGTGGATGTTATGCAGATCAAATGAATGGCCTACTATTAAAGTAGGAATACATCTGGGCCCGTAGCGAACGTAAAATCAAAATATGCTCTCTATATGATCCGAATTTCTTACCTCATTACTGAAGCGGCTGGAGCAATATACTACAGACAGGTCAGAATGTGGAACGACGATGCCAAACAAAGAGCTCGTAGGTAGATTGTTTATATTCTTCCCATACTAACAACGTACAGTGAAAGAAATCTAGTACGTCAGTATTTTAATTAATTTTGGGTGTTATTGAGTTCGCGAGGCAGGTGCACTTGCATTATACTGCCAGTGTTTCAGCATGATGTGGAAGTGGTGCTGCTTGTAATGGATCTGGGATGATTTAACCTCAACGGCAGTAGTGCAAGTTTATTTGATGCAATATGCTTAGCACCGACTATTTGGTTTGCAGCAGTTACTTTTACTTACGACAGAACGCATGCAGTTCGTGTCATCGATTGCAGCTTCCTCTGCATCTTGGCATTTATTTGTTCGATGTGTGCGTCAGTGGTGGGAGCCATCAGTCCATTGTGCGCTTGTGTATGTACATATGCCGGTCTTGCGGCGGCCGAAAGCTCATCTTCGATCAACCTATTTACTGAGGCTGGACCGTTGTGGGCGGCGGCAGCTCAGTTGGTAGAGTATCGGACTTTTGGTCGCAAGAATGTGGGTTCGAATCTCACAACCGACGGCACTGAGTCTACAAGCGAGAACCATCAGGCCAACTCTGGGGTGTTGGAAATCATCATCTAGAACTTCCCGGAGGGAAGAAGTGCTACTCGCCAGGATACGAATAGGCCACACTTATGCTACCCACGGCTACCTGCTACGAAACGAGGATAGACCGATGTGCACTCGCTGTGACATGCCACTGACAGTGAGGCACGTTCTTCTGGTGTGCCCCCTATTCTCAGCACAACGACGACGATTCTTTGGACGAGATGTATCCACGCTAACGATGGCGGGTCTTCTGGGTGATGGATCACGCATCGTTCATTCTGGACGGTTATTCGAGTTCCTCTCGCAAGCGCGTTTTGATGTTGTTTACTCGGGGAGATCTTAGCTCCGTCGTATTTCGTCCTATATTTCTCCCAGTGACATGTCACTGGCTGGTCTTCGCTTGCTCTTGCTGCTTCACTGTTTTACTGATGTTTCTTCCATCCCACTGTTTCACTGATGGTGTTTCGTGAATTTCACTGTTCCACTGATGATGTTTCGTGAATTTCACTGTTTCACTGATGTTTCTTGAATTTCACTGTATCTCTGATGTTACTCCCATTTCACTGTTTGACTGATGTTTACTTTTCTCTGTCTGATTGACGATGTTGCTTGCATTTCACTGTTTCACTGACGATGTTCTGGGTGCTGCATGACCGATGTAGTCGATGCGCCCCTAAACTCCAAAAACCAACCGAGTCCACAAGCGACCAATCGGCGTGAGAGGTTGGCGACGCTATATGGCCTTGCGGTTGAATGCGTCGTAAAAGAACCCAAAGTTCTTCTGAGGCTGGACATTGCTATTCTGGTCTAAGGCGTTGCTTGCTGACTATGGTATTGCTTGCTGACTAAGGTGTTGCTTGCCCCGTTCAACGCATCACCTATCTGTATTTAAGGGAAAGATTGACGTATTGAACATACATGAAGTTCATTTATTTCACACGCACAGTTTGGATCTGGTGATGGTGTTGGAATCATACCCTTCTCTTTTTACTGGTGGAGGGGGTAGCAAGCAGGAGCTTCGTCTTCAATTCCACCTGAAGCATCGTCTCGTACTGACATTGCTCGTCGTACCATATTTTGGATTCTGCTTTGCATCCCGTGTAAGTTATAAATTTCCTGCTTGACCTTTGACGATATTAATTATCCGATTCAGCACCCCTCGTGTACAACAAAAATATGACTGATCTATACTAAGAAATGCTATCTTGGCATTAGCCCCCCTCCCCCAGCTACCACCCACAGTCCTGGGCACGTACCCTACTACAGTGGTTGCATTTTGTTGTATTCACTGATGCGCCCTGAAACTAAAACAGCTATACGAATGACTGGCGTGTGATGTTGTGTGTCTGTTGCAGGAGATGATTGTAGAGATGGAGCTGTACAGATCGCGTGGAGAGGATCCCAGCAACATGGGCTGCACACTCCTACAACGACTCGTCGGTGACCCGGAGGTAGGTCACGGCCACAGCCGCCTCTACCATGGCAGCTCTTATCTCGCGGAGGTAGGTCACGGCCACAGCCGCCTCTACCATGGCAGCTCTTATCTCGCGGAGGTAGGTCACGGCCACAGCCGCCTCTACCATGGCAGCTCTTATCTCGCGGAGGTAGGTCACGGCCACAGCCGCCTCTACCATGGCAGCTCTTATCTCGCGGAGGTAGGTCACGGCCACAGCCGCCTCTACCATGGCAGCTCTTATCTCGCGGAGGTAGGTCACGGCCACAGCCGCCTCTACCATGGCAGTTCTTATCTCGCGGAGGTAGGTCACGGCCACAGCCGCCTCTACCATGGCAGTTCTTATCTCGCGGAGGTAGGTCACGGCCACAGCCGCCTCTACCATGGCAGTTCTTATCTCGCGGAGGTAGGTCACGGCCACAGCCGCCTCTACCATGGCAGTTCTTATCTCGCGGAGGTAGGTCACGGCCACAGCCGCCTCTAACATGGCAGTTCTTATCTCGCGGAGGTAGGTCACGGCCACAGCCGCCTCTACCATGGCAGTTCTTATCTCGCGGAGGTAGGTCACGGCCACAGCCGCCTCTACCATGGCAGTTCTTATCTCGCGGAGTTAGGTCACGGCCACAGCCGCCTCTACCATGGCAGTTCTTATCTCGCGGAGGTAGGTCACGGCCACAGCCGCCTCTACCATGGCAGTTCTTATCTCGCGGAGGTAGGTCACGGCCACAGCCGCCTCTACCATGGCAGTTCTTATCTCCCGGAGGTAGGTCACGGCCACAGCCGCCTCTACCATGGCAGTTCTTATCTCCCATTTGTGGATATTTATTTTCGTTGTCGATTCAAGGTGTTGGTTTAAGTTTGTTTATTCGGCCTGTGGACGTGTGTAGATAATTTACTGTTGGTTATATGCGGGCGGACCATTCGCTGCTGTTTAAATGGCGATGCCTGTTGCGTGTTTTGATCATGCTGCGTGGCGGTCACTTGTGTGTTCTCTCTTCCCGGGTAGCTTAAGATCCCGCACTAATCAGGCAGTTGGTATGTGAGCCGGCCGGTGGCACCAGGCCGGTAAGTACGTCGGGATGCGGTCGCCGCCTGTGTGGCTGGCGTGCCCCGACCACATGCTGGCCTGGTGTGAGCATTCTCAGCCTCTTGCTGGCGTGATGTCAGTCGTTTTTGGAGTCTCCGGTTGGCGTGGTGTGTGTCGCTTTTGGAGTCTCCGGTTGGCGTGGTGTGTGTCGCTTTTGGAGTCTCCGGTTGGCGTGGTGTGAGTCGCTTTGGCATTCTCGGCAGCAACGGTTTTCGGGTAGTGCTTGCTGGTGGTAGTGCTTAAGTTTGTGGGGACTCGTGGTGCGGACATTGCTGCTGCCTTCGGTATAGCGAGTCGGGTGGAAGTTGTCTCAGGTGTATACCACGTCACACAGTGTGTTTCAACTGTAGAATCGTCTGCTGTCTGCTTTTGCCCGCTCGGATCGTCCATAGGTATGCCTGTATGTCCTGTATTATATGTATGTACTGTATTGTTTGTATGTACCCCACCTACGCTACTTTTCTTGTTTGCCGGCGTTCCCCTACCTTCCTTTCTTGCTTGCTTGATACCGGATGTCACTTAAGCTGGTTTAACGTAGTCCTTTCCTTTACGTATCTCTCCTCTAAAGAATCGGATGGCACTTCGCCTCTGCTAGGGGAAGAAAGAAGCCCCTATGTGACGTCATCACAGTCACGTCAGCTGCCTGCCTTTGCCTGCGCGGATCTGTATCCCTATGCGACGCCATGCAGTTTGCTCACACCGCCGGCATGTGCAGCTTTATGCTGCATTGCTGCATTGTATTAGCCATTCATTTATTATTCTTGCGATTATTATAATTAGCTATTAACTATGGGTAGACGATTCTTACGCAACATGCAACGAAGGTGATACTTTTCAGTTGATTATGAAGTTCCTAAAACGTGCCAAGATGTGGAGCTGATCCATGTATAGCAGCGTATCTGTACAAATGGTGTGACGAGTAATATATTGGTGTATTTTTACAGAACTGATGGTGGTTGTAGCCTAGTAAAGGGCAAAATGGCATATACTTGATTTGCCATTACTGATGGGCTTGTAAATAACTTTTACGTTTTTTATGATGTGCATTAAAACTGAAACATATAAAGCGAATTTAGCTCGCTTGAAAATCGGTGATTCGTTCATAGGGTATGGGAGTCATAATCATGTATGCAGGTCAAATAGTATAGAGATGTTCCCTTCTATCATGAATCTGTGCCCCTGGGCACGTTTGGGCGTGCGTGAGGGCCAACAACCCAGGGCACCAACTTGTCATGCCAGCTTATGCTCTCTGAAGCCGAAATGAAACGATAACGTAGTCGGATGGCTCCTTCGCTGGACATTTTGGGGAACGTAAAATTATTGGTTACTCTACGAATGGTTGAAGAAAGGCTTTCACGCCACTATTTTCAGAGGTTTCGGATAGGCGTAATACAAAATGAGGAACAAATGGTGCCAATTGTGATGTTCAAGCTATGTGTGTGGCTGCATTTTTGTTTGTTGGTGTCTGGTCTGATTGTTTTCTGTTTGGTATTCGATGCAGGACGTACTCTGTTTAGGAAATGGTGGCTGTGGTTTCGTGCTGCTGTTGGTATGCAGTATTATGTGTACATGTTGATAGATTAAATTTTCAAAAAAGGAGTGATTTATATTGATAAATGTCCCATGACACGATGCTATGGATTAAGATGTACATGCTGCTATCCTGGCCCTACATAAGCTGTGCTGTATTTTACAGCAGCTGAAGCCATTTGCTGAGCGCTCTATGCTGATGGCCGAACCCACCAATCGGCATACGACTAATCGTAGCGACAATGGCCCGGACGAGGACACGGACCGAATCTCCGACTACGAATCGGCGATATTGACCTGATCGCCATCTATCCCGTTCAGCCGCACACCCAATACTGTCAAAGCCCACCAGATGCTCTGTCCTATTGGCTGAAGCGCCTGCTTCATTAACGTTGGATGCAATGACCGGCACCTAAGCTGGTAACGCCTTATCTCCGTCGCGCCAAGTATGACAACACGCGCAGAACGATGTAGTTCGGTGCGAGCATCGTGGGAGCCAGCCATATGGCTCCCACGATGGAGCCGACATTGCGGTTGTAATGTGTCAGATGGTGGCGCCGTGCGGTATCCCCAGTACGCGCCACCGTGACTACCTGAGGCAACGCACACATGTCGCCTGTGGTGTGCAGCCTACCTCTACCGGCTGTGGCGCCCACATTGAAATTACATTGCTCAAATGTGTGCGTCTCTTCCGCCGTGGCTGGGGCTTTCGAATCAGTTGTCTGGTCACGACATCTCGAGCGCAGAGCCTCCTTGTGATCGGCGTTTAGTGCAATGAAGATTGCTCTACGGGTGAAGGGATGCTAACACTGTCGTAGTCGACCAACAAAGCTTTTCTCTAACTGTATTGGGTTTTCTCGATCGATGGGGGTTCTATGCGGCCCAGCTGTTAGATGCTGCTTACCATTGTTTTGCAAGTTGTGGTTGCGCGTAGAGGAGTGCTGTTTGGCTGTGGCTTTGAAACTAGTGAGTGATGTACAGTGGTTGAGTGTGCTAGCTGTAATTGTGATAACACAATTGCGTTACAGATGTATCAGGGACAGCATAGATCTTTTTGGAGTCGCCGTCCTACTTGGGGGCAGTGTACGGCGAAACTGTCTACTAGCCAGGAATCTCACATTTACGGCTGGTGAAGCTCACTTCACGATTCGTGATTTTCGCACGAAGTAGCATCCATTCGTTTTCAAAACAGCCATGACGTGCCTGGCATATTACTGTCAGTTCAACAGGTAGCCGGAATCCCAGCCTCACGTTTTCCGGACTGAAGACTCCCGCGCCGGCTTGTGTCTCGCTAACTACCTGACGTGATCTGTGCGAGATCTGCCTTCTGCTTTACTATCGCTTTGCTTGTTCGCTGGAGGATGCAGACTTTTACCGGGGCTTACGTGGTCACCTTGCCGCTACGATGCATTGGTTAGTGTGCGGCTGCTGATGGTGTATTGGCGGGTGTGCGGCTGTTGATGGTGTATTGGCGGGTGTGCGGCTGCTGATGGTGTATTGGCAGGTGTGCGGCTGCTGATGGTGTATTGGCGGGTGTGCCGCTGCTGACTGTGGCGGGTGGCCGGACAGCCACAGAGACAGCTGATGGTGGTTCGATTCTTCACCATGCCGCATCACCTGCCGTCGGATTGTTTTTTTCTGCGGCGCTGGCCGTGATGCAATATAGGCGGTGTTTTCAGAGAGTGTGTGGCGCGCGACGTGTGTGCCGACTGGTGTTGGTCGAGGACTGACTACGTGTTGCCAACACGTCACGCGCTGGCTGCCAGCTGCTTCACATCAGCCGCTACAATTGCTGGCTTCTCGGGACGTATACTGACAGGAGAGATCAGCAGCATTGGGTGTCATTATAACATATACGTACAGATATTAACTGTTGTTGATTGAGTTGTTGAGGGCAGGTGATTGAGTCTCCGTTCTAAGCTAGTCTGCTCTGCCAGTTTGCTGCTGTTAATGGAAGTCTAGGACATCGACGCTAGTGTGCGGAGGTGGCAAAATCATGGTTTTGATGGAGTGTTACCGTAAAGGTTGATCTGAAGCCTGTCCGTACAGTAGTGAATGAATCAAATATCTATTGAAAAGTTGATGGGGAAGTAAATTTTGTCCAGATATAAGTGTTCCAGTATTGACGTTTGTCGATTAAATCCTTGATGTGGCGGTAAGTAGTGTAGTCGGTCGAGCCATCCTATTTGAAAATATTGCGGGACAAAGTCGCGGGTATTAGCACTTCTTCCAACACTTCGGAGATCGTTTCAGAAAGTCGTGTATCTACCCAGACATCACGGAAGCCTGAGTGATTTTACAAGCCGCCTTTGACTATTGTTCAAGTGACAAGTTGCCAGAAAATGTTTCGGCTAAACGGGAAGAAGTTTTGTAACAAAAGATATTGTGTGCATCTTGGTGACGGATCTGTCATCTCGGCGGGCCGTGACAATGATAACAGCTGAACAGAAGTTGCCAACTTAGAAAGTCTAGCATTCAAAGCGGAGCTGTGCGATTAGTCTCAACCGACGGTCCGGGGTG
This sequence comes from Imbricaverruca yamaguchii, assembly GCA_034440575.1. NCBI lineage: Eukaryota > Metazoa > Arthropoda > Thecostraca > Neoverrucidae > Imbricaverruca > Imbricaverruca yamaguchii. Next base: position 17,246 of record JAOTOL010000846.1, on the reverse strand, counting down.
GGCGCCATCCTCAGACAGTTTTCTCGCGACTGGAGGAGGATGAGATGTCAGCCCTCCATAGTTACACTGATGGTGCAACTTTTGCCAGTCCTCGCTTATAAAAGTATCAGCTGATATATCAGACTGCCGAGCTGTGACAATCATTCTGGGGCATGTTGAATGCGTTCTTTGATCGCAGTTGTCGCCTGTTGTGCTGAAATTAATTATGCAGATGAATAGCACTTTGTTTTGAATACGGCGTCGGACAATACCGTCTTACTTACCATCCTCTCAAGGCCAGGTGAGACTGCTTGCGATTGATTAGGGGAGGGGACTATCTCGGTAAACTATGCATCGCGTGGGACTTCGGTGTGGGCTGATGTGGACTCCGGCGACGTGTCGTGCTTTCGGAGCTTCAAAGAACCAACGTGCAAACATTTGGAAGCCATTCTGTGTCACGTTTGGTGTGTTAAAAAAAAAAGAATTTGGCTCGACCTGGGGTTTTAATCGCACATGTTGCTAGGCCAAGTGATATTTAGATGCATTCCTATGGACCCCAGCTCTGGTGCTAAATTTTGGGCTCTATATTGCCTAAGTTGTTTTAATGCATGAACATAAGCTGGTGGTATCCTACGTTCGGAAATTTATCGAGCGTTCACAAAACGTATCCAAGCAATACTTTGTATTTTTATTGAGAGCACTGATTTCGCTGCATATGTGTAGCGTGCCCTGGCTGCCTAACGGTGCAGATCTGTGCGTTGATGAACTCTAGGTACTAAGACTAAAGGGTACAACGGAATCTGTAGGTTTTCTAGTTCCAGCCAAAGTGACAACCAGAAATGTGCTAAATTCGTAGTATATTCTACCAGTATTTTGGTGTATGGTGACATCACGTAAACATTCTAAATACGTTTTAAAATCTGGCTAAGATTCCATTGTGGCGCAGTAAAGACATGAGTGTTGCTGTGGTTTGACATATAGTGTTTCTGATTGCTGGCGTGGGAATACGAGACTGAGGAGTATTGTTTCGGTTTCTATGGTATTGAACATGCCAAGGCCCTTTACGTAAGGTACAACCGTCCGACAGTTCCAACTTTTCATGACGTCACAAGTTTTCAATGGGCGAAACCCTCACCGCCCCAATGTTATATACGGCTAGTTTATAACCTAATATCGTTTTCAGAAATGAAGCAACATCTATATAATATCGATCATGTGATAAAACAGATCCTTCTCTACCAAAAATATCATTTCCGTTTTTACCTGAAACTTACCTGAAACTCGATATAGGAGGTCAAACAGGTCGTCCCATCACGCAGACTCCGTCTCCAGCTGGCACCGTCCCATCACCTTTTTTCACCGACGAATGATGATAAGGAAGGAACGTGGGGTGGAACTTACACAAATTATGGGAAGGATATAGGGATCTTGTTTCATGCATTTTTGAGGGGACACTTGCCCCTCCAATCTAGACTTTTCCAACCAAGAATTTCAGATTTTATCGTGGGACCCCATTGAGTGTACCTCTCAATCCATTTGAGTTCCCCTATTGCCTTTATGTATTGCGTTCCCAAATAATTGCCAGAAGCAGCCCCTGTGAAAGGACATAAAGGTCGATAATGGTCACGCAGTGCAACGGGCCTGTGTCCAACTTCCGGTAGCAAGGGGGAGGGGCAGCTGTCCCGGAAAAGTAAGCTCAATCCCCGCGGTAAATCTGATGTGATGCTAAGCGGACGAAGCACACCGAACGTGTAAATTCACTAATGTTTAGTTCAAGTTCTCCAGGTCCCCGTGTCATCTGAAGGTCAACACAGGTCAAAGGGCAAATGATAAATGGGACATATTGTATTCAATGTTGTTTCAAGTTCAACGCGACAGGCCGGGTCACAGCTTCAGCACTGGCAGCCGAAACTGGCCGGACGAACCAGGCCACTATCCCCGGTGATAACGCCGACTCAGTTCATACAAAAAAATGAACACAGCCACGATATGTTCACATCACAACTATTTACAAGGCTGTTTGTGGCTTGTCACTTTAACATGCCAATATTTCCCGCAGGCGTATGCACCATGCACGCCCCCAAGCACCAATATAAAACACTAGCACACCCAGCGTCCAGACCATAAGTTGCATCGCAACAAATATCGACATCTGGGAACTTTTCGAACCGTGCGTTTCGTGCTCAAACCCATCTGCCAGTCTGGGTCAACGATCGGGGCTAGCGTTTAGTGTAACGCCAAACGAATAGGCGCACGCTCCAAACACGCTTAAAAAAGAAAAAGGAATATGAAGTCAAAAAGAACTCCTAGTCGAGTTTTGAAGCCTTACCCGTAGCTCCGTTGGTGCTGTCGCAGCTGCTTTTGGCTGCGCCGCTGGGCAGCGGCCTGCATCTTGGCGACGTTGAGCCCACGGATCCGGATGTGGAGACGGGTGTTCACCAAGCTTCCAGACGAGCCGTCTGTCCAGCGCCGGGTCCTTGGCCTGCAGCTCCGCCATCAGCCGCCTCACGATGCCGGGCTGGTCATCCGCCGCGCGGCCCATCACCAGGTTGAATGTCAGCTCAAAGCCCTGCACCACCGCCATCCAGCGTTCCGAGGGCGCTGTTTGTGAGGTGTCATCAAGAGAGGTGTCATCGGAAAGCGCTCGACGAGTAGGGTCCGGGTCCACCCCCCTCCCCCAGAAAAAACATTCCCCAAAAGTGACGTCACCAGGGTGGCTAGATTTCCACGACTTTTCACGACTTACATGATGTTTTTTACTCTGGGGAGTTCATTTAGGGAATATATGAAAAAAACAATATTTATTTGGAATGAGAAATGGACAGCGAAATCGACTAGGGCTATAATTTTTTTGGCCCCCAACAAATATTTTTTTGAATTTCAAAATTTTGAGTTCTCAAGTTTTCTTTAATTTTCCTTTTCCAATGGATAGCGCAGACCGAGAAACGTTGTTGGAAGTCAACTTGCCATAATAAAAAAATGCTTACTTAAGCCAGAATCCTGCATTTGAACTGCAATATGGCACATACGCAAAATGTATGTAGTCAAAAACTACAAGAATGACAAATTCAACTCGTACGTTTTGTTGCATCTGTAAAGATAAGCAAACGCTGAAAGTTCCATTAAAATATCTGTATCCGTTAAAGCGCGACGACTGGTTTAGCTTTTTCGGAGGTGACCTCACTTCACCTTGACTAACTCGTTGACACTAGATGACCTGATCTAAACATTTTGAATCAGCATGTCAAATTGATGTGGGAAAAAGTATGCCAAATTTGGGTGCGCTGCCGCGCGCCGTTCGTCCGCTATCCGCGAAAAAACCTGAGGGGGGGGCGGTTGAAGACGGGACGGGTTAAAAAACCAAAGAATCATCAAATTTAAGCTGTAGTGTTTTGAGGTTGTAGAAGGAACCGCTCCTGCTCGCACCACCTTCCCTTTCCCATCAACAGAAACACCTATATTTCGTTGGCTGGATTTTACATTGAAGTTCTAAGTTTCAGTGACTAAGACTCGATGTTCACACATCCCAGAAAGAGAGGCATGGACAGTGGCGTACCTAGTATTTGTATGCGGGTGCAAACGTATTTCGAGGTGGCTCAAGCAACTCTTATGCAAATAGTCCCCGAACCTCCCCCTCCTTTTCAAATACTTCCGAAATTACCGGGAATCCTTCCTATATAAAATGGCCGGAATATATATGTATGCATGTTGATTATATATATATATGGTACACATTTATTGGTATATTGGTACACATTTATTCTTATTTTGATCATTATGCCATACATTATTTCGGTGCAAAATTCATGAAGTTAATGGCAAGCTTCATATCGATAGGTCACATGCTCGAATTGTACCCCACGCTAATTAAAAATCTAAATCATGGGACAGAGCCAACATTGAGGGGCACTTGCCCCTCAAAAACATATCAAAGAATACCTCTGGTCTAAACGCATATGACTTAAAAATGGGAAACAGTCCTGAAAACCAGCTACAGGTTCCGTATCTGCATATGGGTGATAAGGGCGTGATATACCAATCAGTATCGGTACCTCCACCGGCAGCGTAAATATAATGTTGGGCATTTTCTTGGTCTGAGGGCTTCCACCTTCCCATGGGAGGCACATGTGCCCTAGTGCCCCCTTGCTTACGCCCCTGTACCGAGTGGGGATGAATTATATTGAAACAGTTACCTCTTACTTGCTCCTACCCCTCCTTCCCGGTCGTGATCTTCAGTTGGCCTCTCTCGTCATACTGTTACTACCCGAGGCACCGCGCGGTTCCTGCGGCGCTCGACATGAATGTAGTCAGCGCGGGTTCAAGCAAAAAGGCTTAGCGTTAGGAGAAAATAAGGCTCATATTCTTGGACGAAATTCTTCAAGCTTTCAAATGAGCGCGATTTTGTCCGATTTTGATGGGATTTAAGATTATAGATGTGTGAAAAAATACGCAAGTTTTGCCGGGGCGCCTACGGGAGTGAGCAATTGTCCAGCCCATGTGACGTCACCTGTTGCCAAACGATATTGGAGGGCCCCGGATGAACTAACCTAGCGCGTCGAACTGCATATGGCAGAAACAGAAGGTACTGCTATGCTAATGATCTCCAAGTACATGAATTTGAAGAGGCCAACAGTCATTTTATGGAAACACAAATGTTGACCAACATATTACAGTACAACAGGGCTTCTTCATCGACGGAAACGCTTATGAATTGGGTTCTGCCAATGCAACACTGACAATTTTCACTATTCGGGATTCAATGTACGCCTGTACATGGAAACGATATGACTGAATCGCATACCGGGAGCACCAACAATTCTACAATGCCTTCACCCGTCACAGAAGCCTCGCATATTAGCTACAACTTCGCATAAATAGGTGGCATTAGCACATAAGAGAACATTAGCGTGTTCTCAGCTGCGCACAGTGGCGCTGCGTACCACCGGACTCGTCCTCTGTTCACCGGCCAAACGATTCCACGAAACATCGGCTCCCCGGCACAAGCATGTGCCACGGACTGGATCCTTTCAGCAGTGGACGGTCAAGTCTGCCCGAAGAGGTGCCGAAAATTGAGACGACTCTCACGTGCCAGCAGTGGCGTTGCCACGAAATTCCTCCAGGGTGTGGTGCAGGGTTGAAAGGAGGCCTCCTGCTCCACAACAGGAGGCCTCCATTGTGTTAGGGCCTCCTGTTGTATTTTAAGTCTCTTAGTATGGTTCGGCAGAGGTGAAAAAAAACCGGTTACTCGGCCACGAGCGTGGGTGAATATATGAAAACTATCTCCGGTTGTAGTGACAACCTACGGTACCGTATTATCATTGCGTATGTATTGTATTTATCATCAGGCTGCTTTTCCTCTTAACATACCCAGTCAATTTGTATTTTCCAACCATACAGACATATACGTACTCATCTTGTTTCAGTGCGTGTATCAGAAGCGTACAGAAACAATTTAGTAGCTATGATCGAGGGGACAGGGAGGGGGGGTGGGGGCTGAAAAAAAAACTCTACGACTCGTGGTAAAGTCCATAGGTTTTAACATTGCCGTGGTAAGCCTATCACCAACGAACTGTCCCGTCCCCGTCAAGAGATTGAGCCCGACGCAACAGTTCCGTTTTCCAGCGCAGTTTGTGGCGTGTGGCACGGCTTACATCACAGGTGACGAGATATGGCTGACATCACGTGACAGCTCCAAATGTTGGCTATCCGTCTGGCACAATTTCGTTACGGTTGGGTCAACGTGTTGCGGGTGCACGTCAGCGAGGTCTTGAGGTGTACGGTGAATGACGGGTCGCCCGTAGGAATAGCATGTAAAACTGAGATTTTGCGTTCGGAAAATCACCAATTTTTGCGCTCCCCATCGACCCGATTCAAACCGCAATATCTCGACAACCAATGGACCGATTGACACCAAACCAACACCTCAGTATTGTCACGACAATTGTCAGCATCGTCGTGGCAACCGTTCCCGAGTCACGCGTCACGCGCACGCGAGGGGTGTGTGAAAAGCGGAAGCGACGTTTTTGGGCGTTTTTCACGATTTGGTCTTGTTCTCGGAAACGGCTAAACTTAGCGACTTGCCGTCACCTTCACATCATGGCCCCATGTACCGACTATAGTTTTCAAATTGACGATCAATGACTGCAGAGTGTGACACGGGACATCGTAGCGTCAATGGCGCAGTCATCGTGACACGGGCTGCACGTGTTTCAGTCCGTGAAAAGACTTCGTTTCCACTGTCTCCACACCACTGTCGAATGACAATTCGTGGAAAAAGTTGTACATGCGGATAGCCCCACTCTTTGTGATGATCACAAGTCCTTCAGATTTTATCCATCACCAATACTTTTGTTGCAATCGTCGATGCCCGCAACCGTTACCAGACGTCACTTTCGACAATCTCAAGCGGCGGACGGGCGGAACAGTATCCTGTCACCTTCCAGAGACTGAATCCGACGCAACAGTTTCGTTTTCCGGCGCAGTTTGTTTTCAAAGCTGGTTTCAGTGTGCACGTATTTAGCTAATAAGTACCAAGGCGCTGTTGAAGCTGAACTTGTGTATGTTTGCGTATGTGTTGTTTCGTCTCTGAGAGACGACAGTCATGACAAGTATTGCAAGCATGGTCTTGTCTTTGGTGTTGGCCGCGAAAAATATTATTTTATCCCCAGGAAGTCTTCCACTCCATTTCTCCAAAAGAGGAATTGAGTCTGACAATGACTGCGACCTCCTTGATGTTTGGTCATGATCATGGGAGCATTAAACACGGAACATGACCGTGAAAAGTGCGAAAATATATATTTTTTATGACAGAAACAAATCACATTCTCCAACTTGGAATGCAACACAGTTTTCCTCTCATAATCCAGGATTCAGATTTTAAAAAAAGTTCTCAAAGTCCTCTGCTCTATGCCAACCTGTAATGCCATATAATTTTCCTCTCCAATTCCAGAATTCCAAGATATAAACCCAACCCTGGTAATACCTGACTGAAGTGACACTTCTCGTTTCTCAGTGTAACATATTACTTCAGCCAGTTTCCCACGCTGCAGACTTCTGTAATCCTTATCATGACAACAAATGTTTTGGTTCTTCCAATATGGGCCTTTATTTTAATAATTTCATCTGGTCACTTCCACGGGTTTTATTTCTTTGTGTCAGGGCCCATGTTTTGCCATAATCAGAACTCGCTGCATTGACCAAGAGGTTTAAAAAAAATAAATTGCTTGAAACTAATGCAAAATATGACCTATGACACTCTTCCCTTGATATTGGTGCTATATTGACTTCCTTATTGTACAAGGGAGTTCAATTTGTATTGAATTTCATTTTCAATGAGTCATTCGATTTGGAGAACAGCATATTGTAATACCATGTGTATTCGCATGATTAGGATGATGCGACCATTAATTGCCCTCAGAAATACTTATTTTTAGTTACAAAGCAAAATAACATACTATTCTTGTTTAATATCTAAAATAGTCTGGCCTGGTTGACCATACCTTCTGTTAAATTGTTTCTTCAATTCAATTTGTGCGTTCAATAACAAAAATGTTAAAATATCTAACCTGGTCTGAGCTCTTTTTTTAATATTTTTGTCTGACACACATTGAGCATATTTTCACAAGTAAAGCTAGCTTAACCAGTGGTTTTGCTTTGCTAAGTAAAATGTGTGCAAAACATATTGTGAGCACATTAAACCACAATAATACGCACCATAGATGGACATTGATGGATAGGCACCATAGAAGCAAGATTAGCTTACAGTGTGTGTTGTACTTTGACATATCAATTAATAATTGAAGATCGTATATAATTGAACAATTTGGAGATAATATATGGACTAAAGCGTTCTTCTTTGTTCCATTTCAGCGGCATGGTCGATATTCCGCGCTCACACACATGCATACGGGTCTTAATGTGAACTATCAACATGTGCCAGCATGGTGGTGTTCGATATTCTGTAGGTGACAGGCTGAACACTTTTTTCACCTGTGTGGTTCGGGAATGGGAAACATGACTTCATGTTGACGTGTTGTTTGCACTTGGCATGGTGCATCATTTGCGCAAAACGCAAGAGCAATATTACTCTTTTTTGCTGAGAACAGCCATGCAAGGGTATAAGTAAGTAATATGAGGATAAATACTAAAGCGTTACAATAAACCCATGTCCTAATGCTTTCCCCACCGGAAAAAAAATTACCGCTGACCTCTAGATGGCAGCGAGCTGGCAGGGCTGGCGCTAAGCACATTTTAAAGATACGTCCTATTTATCAACCCACTTATATATCCTCCAAGTATAATTGAACATAACTAGTTCACACCAGCTTCATTCATAAGTAAGCTTAAGCGATCATTTATCAGTCCTAGGACGACAATTTCGCGAACAGGACAACTAGAAGTGGATTGGATTGTTTTTTTTTTACCGCAATCTTGGGGATTTAGTGATAAAAAAAAAAAAAGTATTTGGTGCTGGCTGCAAGGCTACGATAGTAAATCTTCAGCGAATACATTCACGGTAAGAATAAGCATCGAACAACAATGCATCACTCACAATGCAACAAAGCAATGCATTCATAATGCAATACCTTACAATTCTACGCCGTCACGGTCATGGTCTTCCCTGTGCTGTATCGTTTTGTAAATGACGATGCTGTAACAGGGGTGTCGATTAAAAAAAGAAACATTGGTGGGTGGGGGAGGGCGAAGTGTACTAGACCGTCCCACAACCATGGGCAAACAAAAACCACAAAAGCTCATCGGATTTGGCCCACTATATTTTCAGGCCTAAAAAAATTCAAATTTTAATTTCACGATGTATATGTACATGCTTATTTAGCATCCTCGCCAACGGGAAAAATCGTCCAGTAGCAGGTGAAGTCACATAAGCAAAATAGCAGTGCACATTACATGTCAATACAAACTGTGAGTCATAGCATGCTACTACAGTGAAATCAAGTGAACTCGGGTCCATCGTCATCGTCATCGTCATCGTCATCGTCATCGCAATCGTCATCGTCATCGTCATCGTCATCGTCATCGTCATCGTCATCGTCATCGTCATCGTCATCGTCATCGTCATCGTCATCGTCATCGTCATCGTCATCGTCATCGTCATCGTCATCGTCATCGTCATCGTCATCGTCATCGTCATCGTCATCGTCATCGTCATCGTCATCGTCATCGTCTTCGTCATCGTCATCGTCATCGTCATCGTCATCGTCATCGTCATCGTCATCGTCATCGTCATCGTCAACGCCAACGTCAACGTCAACGTCAACGTCGTCATCGTCATCGTGAACGTCAACGTCGTCATCGTCATCGTGAACGTCAACGTCACCGTCAACGTCACCGTCACCGTCACTCTCCCCTCACTTCACACACCAACAAACACAACGGCTTAAATAAAATATTTTTGCGCAGATTTGCAGGCTAAAACACATCGGTCTTCATGGAGCATCCGAGCATAGCAGGCCTGGACTGTGATGACGATGGGTGAGGTTATTTCCTTGGTGCCTAACATTAGGTAAGGACGAAGCCAAAGTTGTGATGGGGCGAGTTCGGGGTCGGGAAAGGACATCTTCTACAAAGTCATAGGAATCGAAAACGATGTCCCCTGATCAAACATGTGCAATGATACAGTCATCGTGATCGCCGAGTCTAGTCAGTCACCACACACGATACCAAGCAAACTAAAATTCACAACGGATCATGTACATCAGCAAACGCAATCGTCATACTATTTGTTTTACAACAGTTTAAAAACTCCACCCGTACCCAATGGTGCAGCCAAGAGCACGAGTAGGAAACACTGGGTACATGCCTCTCCCGTCACGGCCAAGGAGTCCGAAAAGGTCAGCCCAGGACATTCCCACAAGTGCCATCTGATGGTTTTAAAATGGACATGTCAGCTCGAATGATTTTTTTTGCTTTAGAGTCGGAAAGAAAAGATACAAAACTTCGGAAAGTGGGAAGAATGTCAGAAATAAAAAAGTGTTCAAATCGTTGGAATTGGAATCGTCCACACACCAGGTGTGTCGCAACAGAAACATTTATACTGCAGCCCTGTTAGTACTTAGACATAAAGACATAAAATATTAGTGCAACTATGAGCCACAAGGGCCCATCTTGGTTGCACTGTGTACACTCAACCAGTTGCCCACCAAGTCCGTCTATCAGCCATCCCTGTAATACTGAAAAGCAAGCCCTCTATTCTTATGATTGTCTATGCTGTTTTTAAAGACGATCAAGGTGCTGCTACTTCAAATGGTTTCTGGCAGCTGGCTCCAGTGTTCTACTACCCTGTTGGTGAAGGAAGACTGTCCTAACCTTGTTCTGCTGTGGTTAGTTTTAATTTTGAATTTACAACCTCTAATTGCATCATTTCTGTTCGTTCGTCATATGTGGCCGGTCCACCAAACACCACCGAATGCAAGCAGTCAATTGTGTTCATTACAAAAAGCGTCCAGCGTCGGGGCCCCGGGCCGACAACGGACAACCACGGCTTCTGACAGTCGTCCCATGACACGCGGAAAGCCCATCTCAAATATGTCAAGCTGCCGCTGGCAAACCAGCAGGTAAAATTGGCACTTAAGATACCTTGCCATATGAAACGCCGCTGACCTTTCGTTCTGACTTTCCAAGGATTGCATATGACAACACCCCGCCAGCTATCACGTATTTTGTTTAGGAGCATCGTCTCCTGAGACTATAGCATGAGAGTAGCCGGCAAGTTTTCGACCACGCCAGACCAACGATGGCTACTATCATGGAACTAACGATCGGCACTAAAGCACATAGGCCTCACACATGGCTGTTTTACGTCTACCAACACCCAGTGCAAGCATGTCCGGAGATGAAAGCTTGATGACTTGATCGCGGAATCCGACTATCAACAGTTATATAGAGGCATGTTAGCAGAGGAATGCCGACAGAGATGGACCAAGGCCGCAGTCGCCAGATGTGGCAGAAACTTCACCATCAAGTTGCAATTCAAGCTAAGGAATTCTGGCCAAAAAATGCACACAATTAATCAACGAGTGATCAGCTTTCCGATGCGGGGTCCATATGTTGCGACATTTTGGTCGCTGCGTGGGGTACTGCGTAGGAAATCTTTAGAAAGCTCCTCCTTGGAGACAGGCCACTCCAAATATCGACGTGTCCCTCACATCTCTGTAGAAATGTGATGTCATTCCTCAAGAATATAAGGTAAGATCACTAGAACACATATCAGCGTGTAGAAACTGCACGTCGACCTATACGGATGGATCAAAAACATTGATCATGATTGGTGTTGGTAGCGCTTTTGTAAAAGATAACGCAACTCGAACGTTATTTCTTTCCCCGAAAGCATCAGTATACACTTTTTTATATTTTTTAATTTTCCCCCCCATATCAGATGCAGCAGCAGCCTATCTCCTCTGGCTATATGCACCTTCATTGGGTCTTTCAATGTGGGGCATTCCTTGATGAGCTGCTCGTAGATCATGGCAGCCAACACCAGGGTGCCTCGGGATGCAAAGAATAATGCAATAGAATGTGATTATATGAATACAATTTGTAACCCTTCTGTTTTTTCTTCTTATTTTGCAGACAGACCACCACTAATTAGTAGAAAGGAAATGCGACCCTTAGAAATCTGCGGACTGGTAGCAAGGTAGTAACGCCCACATAATTGCCAGGGTCACAAGATGAAAATGTTAGGGGGAGTACAGAAATGTGGAAAACTTATTCATATGGAGATATCTCATGCATAATAACATAGGTGTGCACCAGCCTACCAACGTTCTCTAACACAAAAAGAACACAAAAACGTGTATTCAAACACATACATTTGTACATTTCCATGTATCATCAACACTGATACCAAATCTGGCATGGTACAACTTTTAAAGCTGTCTTTGTGAATGAGCTATAATCTGACTTCAGTTTTCATTTGATTTGTATAATTCCATAAAGTGACATCTAATGCATTTCTTTGGCACATCTTTTTTCCTTGGCACATGCTCAATACTGGAAAATATATTACATTTTATATAGTTCCAGGATTTTGGTGCAGAGTAAGTAATAGAATACATCCTATATTGTCGATAGGTAAATGGCATAGATAAATGTTGAATGATTCTTGTACTAGTAGGTGTTGTATATCGAAAAAGTTAGCCATAGCATGTGGCAATGTGTCATAGACAAATTTATGCAGAATTAATATGTTTTGTTCCTGCACCATGATGGTGAACTTCAAAATGCTGTACTTGATACATAGTTCATTTGCAGGGCATGCATAACATCTGTAATCAATAATTCGCAATGCACGTTTCTGTGATTTCATGACTTGGTTTAATCTAGCGGGATAAATATTACCAGAAATCACAGAACCGTAATTTAATTAGGGAAGGATTAAGCAATTGTATAAATACTTCAGTTCTTGACTTGTTATGAAGTATTTTGCCCTCCCCATTATACCCAAGTTCCTAATATTGATGGATGTAATATAATCGATGTGCCCATACCAGGTTAATTTTTCATAAAACATTATGACAAGATACTTGATTTGTTGTTTTCTTTTCACTTTAACAGAATTGATAATTATATTTATATCACTAATGGGAGTTCCAGAATATATTTGGTAATTTGTCTTCGCTACATTCAGTGACGTCCTATTTGCTTGAAACCATTGTGTGAGTTCTGGAACAATGCAATTAATTTTATTATGTAATTCATCTATACCTTTTGCCTCCACAATAATTGCTGTGTCATCAGCAAAAAGGTACATATTTACTGGATTGGAAATTCTGGGCAAGTTGTTTATATATATATATATGATGAATAAAAATGGTCCCAGAATGAAACCCTGAGGGACACCCATGTAAATTAATTCTTGTTCAGATAGTCGTATGTACTTTAGTTGGCTGATACATATTTCTAAGGTATGATTTCCGTATTCTAAGGAGACCTTCAAGTCCAATGCATTGTAATTTTCTGACTAATATCTCCGTGCTAACTGTGTCAAAAGCCCTTTTGAAATCAATATATAAACCATACACAATTTCTTTACTTTCTATGAACTTAGTTATTCCATTATATAAATGCATAATGGGCATGTATGTGCGATTATTTTTTTCTGAAGCAAAATGTGAAAGGGCTTAGTACATTATTTTGTTCCGAATATGCTGAAAGATAGGCATGCAATATTTTTTCCCAAAATTTAGAAAAGATGGGAAGTAAACATGTAGGTCTATCATTTGTGAATTTATGTTCTCCTGCGTTGAAAATAGCTACAACTGCTTTCTTAAAATCATCAGAAAATATTCCACTATGCAGACACAGATTAAACAAGTGGGTAATGTTTTAGTCAATATACTTTTATAGGTAAACATTATAATTTTTTGTTGATTCCATCTATGCCACCTCGAACAGATTTCAAGTTCTTAATAAATGATTCTATTGGAGTTTCATTGGTACTTATATGATCAGAAGACCTTGCATAGGTATGTTCAGGTATACATTCCGTTGGATCTTTTGATATCAAAGCTATCTTTTGCTCCAGTCTTTTATCCAACAGAGACAAAGAAATTATAAAATGCATTTGGTACACAATTCCTGTCATATTCATTGCCATCTTCATCTACTAACACATCGGGAAGTTTTAATCTGGCTATTTCTTTTTTATCAGTTCATTTAGGATTTTCCATGTTTTTTTTGTCCATCCTGCTGGCTGTGATGTACTGCTGTTCGATAATACAGTTTTTTGCATCTCTCAAAATATGAACTAAAATGTTTCTATACTGTTTATATAAAGTGTACAAGAAGTACATACAAGTCAAAACATACAAAATGAATTATAATAAGCAACTCTCAATTAGGGTGTTACCCCCGAACTTCATTTACCACACTCGCTTTGGTTATAACCTATAGGTACACACACACACACACACACACACACACACACACACACACACACACACACACACACACACACACACACACACACACACACACACACACACACACACACACACACACACACACACACACACACACACACACACACACACACACACACACACACACACACACACATACGGGTTTACCGTGACTACCGAGGACTATGGCCTGACAGTCACTAACGAGGACAACCCTTAATTTTGACTAGAGAAGCATCTATTTTTTATCTGTCATAGAGCAAGATCTGCAAAGTAAGATAGAGGGTTGATTTGGGAGAAAACGTTCAATCGTCGGCCTCCAATGTGATTTGGAATAACGAGGAAATCGGCAAAACGGAGGACTTTGTGTGTATCGTCTCATGTTCACCATGCATGTTTATTGTCAATACCGAGGACTATCGCCTGGCGGTCAGCTGTCAGCTACAAATTTTTAAGCCTCGAACATGTTTTTAGGGGCCCACCGTATTTATTTCGAGCTGCCTACGCGAATTCTGCTGGACGGACGCAAATTTTGGTGGTCCCAGCGCAACTTTTAGAGGTCCGCGGCCCACCGGCGAAACAGTGTCGGCGGCGCCATTAGCCGTGAATGTGCATAAAGTGTGTCGTGAACCAACCAATAAACAATAAACAATAAACAACTTTTAGAGGCCCCGGCACGATTCTCGGAAGCTCTCAGGAGGGAGGGGTATTTGCCCGTTTAATATGGTACTGCGGCCACTGAAGGAGTTTTTTTTTTCAGCCGATGACTTCTTTCGGAGTAGAACAGCCCTCCGGGTAGTTTTTCCGGACCTGTACTGAATTTTCCGGTGGGTGGAGTCGATTCGATCGAGTCTCCGTATAAATTTCTTGAGCATAGGGTTCTTTTTTAAGGCGCTTGGGTGATTTTTTTTTGTCCCGGTACGATCCTTCGGTCTCCTGGTGGATTTTTTTTTTCCGGTGCCATGACACGTTTTTTTGCCTGGGCCCAATCGGCTTTGGATGACTTTAACCCGGTGTTTGAGGCCGCAGAGTGACATCTCAAGCAAGAATTGATTTTTGGTGGAAGCTACAAGTTTTGGGGGACCGGTGGAACCTCTTGGGACACAGTGCCATTCAAGTGCTGAGTGGGACACTTTTCAGTCCAAGTGTGATCCTTTGAACCCCGTTGTCATTTTCTTGGGTCCCTAGCTGCGAGTGTTGGTGACTTCGACACTGTTGGGGTCCAATACGTTTTGGGAGCTTTTGGCGTCATTGTTGGAGCCCCAGAGTGATTATCCATGTCCTGATTATTTTTTCGTTGGCCTGGCTTCATTTGGTTTTGTCCCAGTGAGACTCTTGGGTCCCGGTACGACCTGTCGTGCCCCCAGCGTGATTTCACGGTCCGGGCGTGACCTTCGGTAGCCCCAGGCTGAGCGTGATTTTCAGGGGCCTCGGCCGGATCTTTTGGGACACACGTCGTAATGTTCAAGTACCCCGGCGCGATGCCAAAAATGGCGATCCCGGTGTGATCTGCAGTGACCCAGGCGATAACTTTTGAGGCACCGATCGTAATATTTCCGGCGCTCGACACGTCTTTATGGGCCTGCAGAGCGACTTTCAAGCACCCCGGCACAACTTCATTGGGCCCAGCGTGATCTTCATGGGTCCAAGCGCGAGCATTTAAGGCCCATAGTTACAAAGCATTGGTACGCCCACAGCTCCCCCTGACGCAAATTATAGGTACGCCACTGGTCCCCCAATCATTTAAATTTATTTGTACTTTTATTTAACCACGCAAATTTAGGGGTTTGAATGGGTAAAATTTCAAAATATATTCCTTGATCTACTGGGTTCTTGGTTCCAAAGGAGTAGGGTTGTGGCTTTACGACGCACTTATCAGCCGAGGTCAGATGGCGTCGCCTGCCTCTCACCTTGGCAGAAAAGACGGGCACCGCAGAGAATCAAACACCGTAGCCCTCTGCTACACCTCCACTAGGCGCCCAGCCATTGTGTACCTAAACGATTCCATACTCTATTAATGTTCCATACTCCTTTTTTTGCGAAGCCGATTGCGCCGAGTCGCCCAACGGAGCAGTCGGGCGGACGCTCCGGTTCCGGTAACTGGAGCAAGTAATTGCCTAATAAAGTGCTGCTATATAGGTGACCTGAGGTCAAATGCCAGGTCTAGCATCTGTACTGCATCATTATTAATGTCCAAAACATCATTGATGCCCATTTCCTCCAAAAGTGACGTCACTAGGGGGCTAGATTTTCACAATTTTTTTTTTCTCGCGACTTACACTATGTTTTTGGCTCCGGGGAGTTCATTTTGGGGACATTTGAAAAACAAAAAAATATTTGGAATCAGAAAAGCACAGCGAAATCGATCAGGGCCATAACATTCCCCAAGATCAAAATTGTATTTCTTTGAAATGCAAACATTTTGAGTTTTAGTTTTCTTTAATGTTCCTTCTCTGATGGGTAGAGCAGACCGATAAACGATGTTGGAAGTCAACGTGTCCTAATCAAAATGCTTACTTTAATAAGAATCTTTGATTTAAACTCTAATAGGCAAATATGCAAAAGTCATAAGTAGTTGAAAACGGGAAAAAAAATCATACCGCCCGCTTTGTTTTTGTTGCATCCATAAAGATAAGCAAACACTGAAAGTTTCATTAAAACATCTGCAATCGTTAAAGCGTGACGACTGGTTGAACGTTTTTGGAGGTGACCTCACTTGACCTAAATAAACTCATTAACCCTAGATGATATTACTTCAAAAGTTTGGCATAACATGCCAATTGGATGTGGGGAAAGGTATGCCAAATTTCGGCGCGCCGCCCCGTGCCGTTCGTTCAATATCCCCCAAAAACCCGAGGGGGCGGTTGAAGACCCCCTCCGGTACGGCGCGGGTTAACACGCGCCCTGGAGGGCCTCTGAAACTTACGCGCACTGGAGGGGGGCGGATTTCGCCCCCTAAGATCTCGGCTCCCATTAAGGCTAGAGCAACGAAATTTACAGGGTGGATGGGCACGATAGGTAACTCTATTGTGTGCAAATTTTTTGAGCTTAGGTCAATATCCTCAAGGTCAAATGAGGTCAAAATAACAAAATTGTCTGGTTTTGCGTGGCTTGGCTTGTCATTGTTATGGATCGCTGTGATTGTATTTAAATGCTCCAGAATTGCCATTAATGATGTTTTGGACATTACTAATGATGCAATGCATATGCCAGATCCGCCATTTGACCTCAGGTCACCTATATCGGAGCACTTTATCAGGTCATTACATGCTCCAGTTACCGGAACCTGGCTGCCCACCTGACTGCTCCTTTGGGCGGCTCGAACAATCGGTTTCGCAAAGAAAGGTG